>MU106499.1:18797-114484 GCA_012274485.2 Sinapis alba
AAAAAAAAAAAAAAAAAAAAAAAAAAAAAAAAAAAAAAAAAAAAACATATCTCGATTGTGAGTAGGGAGGAACAAAAACATTTAAAACAAAAAGCAAAATTAAATTAAAAAAAATCGAAAGTCTACGCTTAACTGAAAAAAAAGAAAAAAGGAAAAAACTGCTGACACAGGGAGGAAGAAGAGATGAGGAGGCTCGGCGGAGTAGAAGACGAGGAGAAGTGGCTGGCGGAAGGAATCGCTGGAATCCAGCACAATGCTTTCTTCATGCATCGCGCCTTGGTAGATTCTGATCTGATCTCACTAGTTCCATATTATTTACACATCTCTTTTGATCTGATGAGTCTCTCTTCGTCTTCGTCTTCGTCTTTCTCAGGAGGCGAATAATCTCAGAGAAGTCCTCAAGTACTCCGCTCTCATGCTATCTGATCTCCGCACCTCCAAGCTCTCTCCTCAAAGATACTACGATCTCTGTACAACTTTTTTGAATCTCTCTCGATTTCGTGCTTTGTTTTGAACCGTTTTCTAATGATCAACTCGATTAATAATTAGATATGCGAGCTTTCGATCACTTGAGGCAGCTGGAGATCTTCTTCAAGGATGAGAGCAGGCATGGCTTACCTGTGGTGGATTTGTATGAGCTTGTTC
This sequence comes from Sinapis alba, assembly GCA_012274485.2. Classification (NCBI taxonomy): domain Eukaryota; kingdom Viridiplantae; phylum Streptophyta; class Magnoliopsida; order Brassicales; family Brassicaceae; genus Sinapis; species Sinapis alba. Next base: position 19,443 of record MU106499.1, read on the forward strand.
AACATGCCGGCAACATATTGCCTAGGATGTAAGCTGATTCATCTTCATCGTTTGGCTTGTTTCTCTTGATCGGATTAGGATCTGATAGTGTCAGTTATTAGCTAGATTAGGACTACAGTTATGAGATTAGACTAGAAAATGAAGATGATCTCGTGTAATCAGAATGAGATTATTATTAGCCTAGGATGTAAGCAGATGATTCAGATTCATTTTCATCCTTAAGCTTGTTTCTCTTTCACTTGATCTTATAGTGGTCGAATAGCAATATGCGGAACAACTGCGGTGTGTGCAGTCCAAATAATAACAAAAATATACAGATACATAAGTATACGTAGAGATTTTTGTTACTATTAACTGCGGTGCAAGTATAGTTTGGACTTTAGTTATGAGATTAGACTAGACAATGGCCATCTCGTAATACATCTATAGAGGCAGCTAGGCGCTAAAAGAGATTGTTTGCTTTTCCACTATTCTCTTGGTCTGCATTTGTTTCTCTTGCTGAAGATGATTTGGATTCATCTTCATCGTTGAGCTTGTTTTTCTTTCTCTTGATCTGATTGTCTCAGATTGGACTTTTAGTTACGAGATTAGAGTAGAAAATGGCCGTCTCCAATATATCAGATAGGCGCAGCAAGAGATTGTTTGCTTTTCCACTATTTTCTTGGTCTGCATTGATTACTGAAACTCTTGATGTTTCTCTACCAGGTATTTGCTATGTACGGTAGGATCTGTTTACATCAAAAGCAAGCAGGCTCCATCTAAGGATGTTCTAAAAGATCTCGTGGAGATGTGTCGAGGCGTTCAACATCCGATTCGTGGACTCTTTTTGAGGAGTTATCTTGCGCAAGTGAGCAGGGATAAGTTACCTGAGATTGGTTCAGACTACGAAGGGTGGGTCTTCTCTTCTTCTTTGAAATTTGTGTGCTTAGTTGTTTGTTTACTCTCCTTGCAACTTTTCTGCAGAGATGCAAATACTGTGATGGATGCTGTGGAGTTTGTGCTGCAAAACTTCACTGAGATGAATAAGCTCTGGGTTCGCATTCAGCATCAGGTGATGATTTTTTCGATCTGTGAAGAGTTGATGGTAGTTAGATACGCATAGCACCTCTGCACTTTCATGCCTCTGACTGAAGCATAAATGAACCATGAAAGAGCATGCTTTTCGTCATGCAGGTAGCGTGGTGCTTGTGAATCATTGATATTGGTGTTCCTTGGACTGCAGGGACCTGGAACAGTTCAAGAAAAGCAGGAGAAAGAGAGGAACGAACTTCGTGATCTAGTACTGTCAATACCACTACTGGACTGATTACATAATATTTTACCATGTCACTGCCCAATAAGTTGTATCTAATGTTTTCCTCTCAGGTTGGGAAAAATTTGCACGTTCTAGGACAAATAGAAGGTGTTGACCTTGAGATGTACAAAGAGACTGTTCTTCCAAGGATCTTAGAGCAGGTTCAGCAGCTCATCTTTGCATCTATCACCTGTTTCCTTTTGGTATGATTGGGACGTCAGTTGCTGTATAATCTGATAAACCTTGAATAGGTTGTCAACTGTAAAGATGAGCTGGCTCAGTATTATCTGATGGAGTGCATAATTCAAGTTTTCCCTGATGAGTACCATTTGCAGACTCTTGAGACACTATTGACTGCGTGTAAACAACTTATGGTGGGTAGGCTAGCAATTGAGATTTCTCTCTTTCCTCATATCCAATGCAATTGTATGCTATCCAAAATGGTTTATTTGAAAGGGTTATTTGAGCTGTCTAGATTGCCGTTATTCTTGTTGTTTTCAAGTATATGGGTATTTTTTGCTTATTTTCTCGGTGAATAGTACTTTGGCTCACCATTTAGAAGTTTTTGTTGGGTCCCTGGTCTCTTACAAAACTCTTAAGTAGGGAATCCTCAAGAAAGAGCACTTGTTGTTTTTATCTTCTCCACTTTTTCCATTGAGAACTTTGACCTTTTCCTTTCTCTCTGACTTTAAGAAATATTTTCTCAGCCAGCAGTTGACACCAAGATAGTGTTAACCCAACTGATGGACCGGCTGTCAAACTATGCTGCCTCAAGTCCGGATGTAAGTGTCTATTGAGCTATCGTCGTATCTTTTTATTTTTGTTGAATATTACTGAGATGTCTTTCCTATTCTATACTTCTGGGCAGGTGTTACACGAATTTTTGCAAGTGGAAGCTTTTGCTAAATTGAACAATGCAATTGGGAAGGTTGGCTCCATTAAAGGAAAAGTCTATTTTAAATGGACTTTTTCTTTGGTTGTTGATATTCTTGAAACATATTAGAAGGGTCCTATGTTGGTCCCCAGTAGTACCATGAGAAGTAGTCAGCTTGATTGTAGTTTGTCATGATATTCTCCAAGCTTTGGTTACCTTCTCTTAATCAACTCTTTTTGTTAGGCATCGTCAAATCATACATCTATGACGTGATGGAAAATAATGCCACGATAGTCTGAAAATGTCTGTCCTTAAGAAGTTAGAAGAGGAGAGCATCTAACCTTATGCAGAACGTTAGTAAATAACTATTAAAATATCATTCAGGCTATCAAATTGCTTGATGATGCCTCAGTTCTTATTATAAGCTCTGCAGGTCAATGGACTCAAAGCTTCGAGTCTTTGGTTATTCCAGCCCTTTTGCATGTGATGTTTTATTTTTCTTGAAATGCATTTGTATGACTTATGGATTTGCTGTGAGCTGCAGGTGATAGATACACAGCTTGAGATGCCTATTGTTGGAGCTATGACGCTGTTTGTCTCTCTTCTGACTTTCACACTCCGAGTTCACCCTGATCGGCTTGACTATGTCGATCAAGTATTGGTATGGCTTCCTTCCGTGGCCAACTTTCCTAAAAATTTTGAATGGTGTATGATGCATTGTTTAGGTTTAATGATTAGTTTATATGGTGTAGCTCTGGTGTTAAACTAACTCTTGATCCCCAAACTTTGTAGGGCGCATGTGTAGTTAAGCTTTCCAGTGTTCCCAAGCTGGAGGACGCCCGTGCAATGAAACAAGTTGTTGCACTTCTTAGTGCTCCTTTAGAAAAATACAATGACATAGTTACAGCTCTTACATTATCAAATTATCCACGTGTCATGGATCATCTTGATAATGGAACGAATAAAGTAATGGCAATGCTTATTATTCAAAGTATAATGAAAAACAACTCGTGTATATCAACTGCTGATAAGGTACGCTTACTACTTCTCCCAATTAAAGATGTATATGTATATATTATCTACTGTAAAAACATGCCAATTTGTGTTCACTAGGTTGAGGTGTTGTTTGAATTGATAAAAGGACTAATAAAGGATTTGGATGGAAACGCTACAGAGGAGGTGCTGTCACTTTTTCCTTGTTTTTTTACACGTGGTTTATAATGAGTAACGCTTGTCAGCTCTAATCCAACGTCTTGGTCCTCATGAACTTTGGTGTTTGCATTTAGCTTGATGAGGAGGATTTTCAGGAGGAACAAAATTCAGTAGCCCGATTGATAAATATGCTTGATAATGATGAACCAGAGGAGATGCTAAAGGTGAAACATCATATAAATACTAACTTCCGGTTTAGTAGTTATATGCATTTTGTATGTATTTTGTATGTTGACATACTGTCTTTCCGTGATTTTGGTAGATATATACATGACACTGTTACATTGACTTGTTTATTTAACATGAACATGGTTTTTATTGCTTGAAACTATACATCTGAGTCTTCTGCGTCAATCCCCTTATTTGACAGAATTTATATTTATAAGCAATGGGCTATGAGACCGGAATTTCTTTTTACATCATATCTGATGAGTAAACGAATTGCTAACCTGAGTACATTACTGATACGCAGATTATATGTGTTGTGAGAAAGCATCTTATGACAGGAGGAACTCGACGGCTGCCTTTTACCATTCCCCCGCTTGTTTTTTCCGCACTCAGGGTATATCTCTCTTATTATCCCTGTCACGTACTTGTATGTGTGTGTATCCAGTTATTTATATGTACCCTTCCACAACAAACCCACCCAATCAATGGATATTGCCTCTGAGATTTTGTCTTGCAATGCTATTGATACTATATAGGATTTTAAATATACTGTCTCATCGCTTCTTTCTGGAAGTTTCTGGTCACTGACTAGCAATTTCTATGCCTTTGTTCTACATGAATTACAGTATAATGCACGTTTTAACATATGCACTTATTTATGTGGAATACTTTCTCATATGACAATCCTGTACGATCACTCTACTGTGGGATTAGATTCTCTGCTTTAAGAAAAACTGTTTGACTTCAAGAGTTGCTTAAATGTTTTCTCCACAGTTGGTCAGGCAGCTAGAATCCCAGAGTGGAGATATAACTGGAGAAGACGTCCCAGCAACACCGAGGAAGATTTTTCAGATACTCAACCAGGTTCGGACATTTATTCCTTTGAATCATGTTTAAATGCTCAATATTTTTTATAATCCACTGCACATGTGTTTTTTTCTGTTCCAGACAATCGAGGTTCTTTCGTCAGTTCCACGTCCTGAACTGGCTCTACGGCTCTACCTTCAGTGCGCTGAGGTAATCTTTCGAGTCATCAACAAAACTCGGATTTGCCTGTAGGCATGGCGTAATCTTACATAACATTCTGAATAAATCTGTCTCGTTCTGGAACATCGATCAGGCCGCAAGTGATTGTGATCTTGAGCCTGTTACTTATGAGTTTTTCACCCAAGCATTTATATTATACGAGGAAGAAATCGCGGTAACTTAGTTTCCTTTATGTGTGAACTTTACACACAACTAATGTTTATCCCCTCAACTTTAAATATACTTTCATTGTCCTGTGTGTGTTGTATCGTTATACTATAGGACTCCAAGGCACAGGTCACTGCAATTCATCTCATTGCTGGAACCTTGCAAAGGATCAATGTCTTTGGTGTCGAAAACAGAGACACCTTGACACATAAAGCAACTGGGGTACTAATTTTTTTTGTTTTGTTTTTTGCCAATGCTTTGTCGTTTTATAAAATGACTTCTCAACTTGATTTAATTGTGTTTTTCCTTGTGACCAGTACTCAGCAAGGCTTTTAAAGAAGCCTGATCAATGTCGAGCGGTTTATGCATGTTCTCACCTCTTTTGGGTCGATGATCTAGATGGCATCAAAGATGGAGAAAGGTATTCCCTCTCTGTGGTAAGTCAGTGATCTTCTTAGCTTCTGATTCATTGTCGATGTTATTATGCAGAGCTCTTCTCTGTTTAAGACGTGCACTGAGAATAGCAAACGCAGCTCAACAAATGGCTAATGCAACACGAGGCAGCAGCGGACCAGTCACGCTTTTTGTCGAAATCTTGAACAAGTCAGTACACATCTGAGATTGGTTCATAAACAGAGAAGCATTCTCAATACTAATAAATGTTTTTTTTTTCAGGTACATATACTTCTATGAGAAAGGGAATCCACATATCACTCCATCTGATATACAGAGTCTGATAGAGTTAATCAACACCGAGATGCGAAGCGACAACAACGGTAACACAAGAACCCACTCAGATCCCTTCTTTTCAAGTACATTGCGTTACATAAGGTTCCAAAAACAGAAAGGTGGCTTGATTGGTGACAAGTATGACCTCATCAAGTTGTGACTTGTATCCTCCTCTACAAAGTCCTGAAATTAAATCCATAGGCCTAAAACTCCTTTTGTTTCTTCTGGAACCTTTGTAATTTTATATTCTCTTTGTTACTAATACTCTCTGTGTATAGAATCCTCGTTTTCAATGTCTGTGTCTCAGTGTCAACGTTGCTAATGAGATCCAAGTAGCAAAAACAAAAAACAAAAATGTATTAAGAGATTAGTCTTCTACATAGTTAAAAGTACAACAACACATCAAGAACTCATCACACTGTTTACTAAGAAACCTCTTCGCCCTCACTTCACTCATTAGGTTGCAACAACTATACAGTGTTGCTGCATTTGATTCTCTGGATCTCTTTTCCTACAAATCGTTTTCTTGTTTGTTATTTTAAAGGTGAGGAGAGATCACAAGAAAGCGCAACGATTCTTGTTCTTTTTCTTCTTCTTTGACTTGGGTGGCTGAAGAACCACTTTTATAGCTGCGTCAAAGACTGCTTTCACATTCTGCAAAATCCCCCACAATACCCAACACTTTCAGTCATACAAAACCACAAACAAACAGACATCTGTAGATTGAAATTTGATAATGAGTGTGTGTACGTACCTGCTGCGTCTTTGAACTACATTCAATGTAAACTGGAGATCCTATCAGTTTCTTTAGTTCCTCTCCCTGCAGACAAATCAATTAAGACACATCACCATATGTGAAACTCGTCTAGCAAAAAGACTTCTGTCTGAAAGGATACTTGGATTGTGGAGGCTACCTACCTGGTTTGTAGTAATTGGTACTGCACCGGGATGGTCTATGAAAAACTGCTTGTCATCTCGAAGATCTGAAAGTTTCCAAATTTTTAAATAAACAAGTGTATGAACTAGTGTGTATCTTTTCTTATTATAGGAAGTGTTTTTAACACAAGAACATAGTCAGTACCGAGTTTTGTTCCAACGAGGATGATAGGAACTCCAGGGGCATAATGCCTGAGCTCAGGAATCCACTGAATAAGAAGAAACCAATTCAGAATCAGCTCAGCAAAAAAAGTTAAAATATTAACTGAAGAAGAAAGTTAGAAGCAAGAAAAGAGACCAAACCTTCTTGGCTATGTTCTCGTAGCTAGCTTTGCTAATAAGCGAGAAAGCAAGAATAAAAACATCTGCACCACGGTAACTCAATGGTCTTAACCTGTTATAGTCTTCTTGACCTGCACCAAACCCCCCACAAGAAGACTTAGTCCCCACCAAAAAAAACAAGAAACCAGATTTGATCAAAAGGGATGATGTTTACCGGCTGTATCCCACAATCCAAGATTAACGGTGTTACCATCAACAACAACGTTAGCACTGAAGTTGTCGAAAACAGTTGGAACATAGTCCTGATAAAGTCAACAACAAGTCATCAGAGTTTGGCTTTATATGAGTAAACTAACCTAATTGTCAGGAGCTCGAATCAAATAACGAGACTAAGATTGATGCTAAAAGGACAAGTCTTTGAGGTCATAATGATAAGTTTCAGATCATCTTTAGCAAAAAAAGAACAAAACTTTTGACATTTTTACAGCTTATCACCTAAAACCCATTAACAAAGAAGCTTCAAGAACCCTAATGAGAGCAAAAAGGAGGAGACTTTAAGCAACGAAGATTGACTTTACCGTAGGGAAAGTGTTGCTGGTGTAAGAAATCAGCATACATGTTTTTCCGACGGCGCCATCGCCGACTGTAACACACTTTATGAACCTCGAAGCACTCATCTCCGCCGCAAATTCAAATTCAAAAAAAAAAATTAAACTTTTCTTGACTTCCTCAAATCTCAACCATTACCCAACAATCAAGTCACAACCTTTTTCACTAACTCCAGAAAAAAAAAACCTAAACTTTGAATTGCAGAATACACAAGAACTCAAAAAGAAGAAGAAGCAATGTTCGATGAGAGATGAATGAGAAATAATATTTTTTTTCTTTTTATTTGTGTTTGGGCCGTTGCGTTGGTGACTTTGAGATGAGCTTTTTTAGATACAGCTTACGCCAGCTATTGGTACACCAAACAACACCTTATCATTTACACTCACCCCCACTTTCTTTATTTTTTTAAAAAAATTATTCTTTTCGCACTTTAGTTTTTGAATTTAAATGAGAAAGTTACATCAGTTGTATTATTGTATACCAGTATACTACGAAGTTTAAGAGAATTTGTGTTTTTTAAATTTAAAAATATATGTTTTATATTTTGAGAGAAGTTTAATATAACTAAACATGTATAATCAGTTATATTTTATAATATATTTAAAATTATTTTTAAATATTTATATTTTTATCTAAAATAATATATATTTTGAAACGGACTATGTTTAAGATAACCAACTACCACCAAAACAACAACCTAATTCACTGGTTTCTACGTTAAAGATTGATTCTTTAATCCTCTAATGATAAAAATTACATATAAAAAAATATACAGCAAATGATTGAATTTAAAACTAAACATAAAGAATAATCGACCAAAGTATGGGGAGGCAGGATTAAATTTTAATCATTTGACTGGACCAACTCTCGTCAAGAACGTGCGACTTAGTGTTAAGGCACCATTTCGTTCCTTTTTAAATCAAATCTCTTTCAAATTTCATTTTATATATAGTTTTATTTTGTCATGGAAGTTTTGTCATTATAGTTTTGTGACATATTTTCATCTTTACGACATATATATAGGAGACCAAAAATCTTCCAAGAACGTGATCAACTCTCATTCAACCCGCCAATGAGCAAAACGACACATCACTATGTGTGCTTAAACTATATAATGGGGTGGGGTGGGGTGGGGTGGGGTGGGGTGGGGAGGGGGCGATATGAGCTAATAGGCAATCATATGAAACTAAGGTGTTAGAGTTAGCTTTACGTTCCTACCTACTCTTCACCAACAACACCTTTCATTTTTCATTTTTTCTTACATGAAATAAATCCAGAATTAGGGAAATTTTTATTCTGAACTTAAAAATAAATCATGAATTTGAATGCTTCTAATTGAAGCCACATGTTTGGAAAATATGTGGTTAAATAAATCTTTCATGAGTGAGTCAAAATAGGTAAGAAAAAATTGTCACAAAGTCCACAACACACCAACACAACTGCAACCCAAGAAAAGAAACACAATGAAATGAAGGATCACTCGAGGCCCAGTATCAAATTTAGGCCCACTAAGCTGCTCCTGAAATATCTTGATCAATAGATTCATAATGAAGAGTATACTATACTCCAAAGAGGTATGGCCACAAGGTTCACACAGAAGAGACACACTTACAGTTAACTACTACACACATTGAAAGTGAAAAGTTATTTGAGATGGATAAATTTAACATCCTTTCAAAACAATATATTTTCTAGTTTATTTATGAGTTTCTACTCTAATCCTATATGCTTAAAGAGATATATATGCGTCTATGGTTTGGATTCTGTCTTCCTTTCAAGTTCAATAACTTGCTACAAATAATCACATATCATAGGTTTGGAATCGTAGAAAGATATAAATTAAACATTTGCTTGCAAATGTTCTACGCAATTAGAAGATTAGAAGATGTAAGTTTGTTGTCTTCTTATTTATTTAGCATTTATAAAAAAGGGCACTGTTAAAGTTTGGCAAGTGCAATAGTTTGCATGACAGATGTTCCATGCATAATTCACAAACGAGCTTAGTACTGAAACCTCTTTTAGAGCATGATTAAAGAGGATTCTTAGCGGAGGTTCTTAGCAAAATTTAAAAACCGATTCTTAATTTTAGAAAAGGAAAAGTTAAGAACCGGCTCTTATTTAATCATGCTCTTATTCCTTTGAAACTTAACACCGTGGTCGAAATAGTGGACCACATGTAATAGCTGATGTTTGTCCAATTGAGTTTCTCGATCTTATATCCGTATCTCAGAGTCCATATAAGCTAATAATTTTGTTTATATAAATCTAACTATGTAATTCTTTGTTTTCTACAACGTAACAAGCTACTCATAAACATTTTACACGTAAACCGACACATGCATTGAGTCTATGCTATTTTATAGTGCATAAAACTTTATATTATAACCGAACTAACATAGCATATCTGGTACATGTCATAGAATCACTCATTGATAGTGATACAGACTTTATTTTATGTAAATTGCACAAAAACTAACAACCAAAGAGTTTGCCGATAAGTTAACAAGGGAAGTAGCAGATACACTTGTGAGCTGGGAAGACATAGTTGCAAGATCCATGTCGTGCTTTCTCAAGGTTAATGCACTGATTCTTGCATGCGTTATTGTTTCCACAGACTCCTGACCATGTCCCACTTGGCCTCTCGCACAACTTCTGTGCTTCCACCATTGTTGGTGCTTCTGTTAATACACATATATCTCACAAAGGTTAATTATCAAACTAATATCAAACTAATAACAAAAAAAAATACAAATCTAAAATTTGCATGCATGTGATAAGCAAGGTCATTACTCACCGAAAGCAGCAAACAGAACAAGAGCAGCAAAAAGTAGGGCAATGATGGAAGCAAACTTAGCCATGATCACTATAGTAATATTTTAGTTTTCAATATGTATGTATATGTGTGAAGTGTGAAGAAATAAGCTTACGATCAACCTCTATTTATAGTAGAGAAAACTGACGAGGAGTACGTTATTCACTTAGGACATGATTATTGCAGATTTTTTAAAAAACATTTTTTAGGAAAAATAAGAAAGTTTTTTAATTTTTAATTACAAAAAAACTAAAAAATATTTCTTAACTTTTTTTAATTAAAAAGTAAAGAACTGTCTTTTATTTTTTTCAAGTGACTTTTCCTAAGAGATCTGTAATAACTATGGTTTTACGGTGCATCTCAAGGTTAAGTGTTTTAACCCCACAAATTAATCCAACACCGTCTTCTAGTATACAATGCCAACACGCAAGTAGTTCTTGCATGATAGACGATAAGGTGTTGACAAATTCATAAACAGTGTGCTGATCAGTGTCTCGTTTCACTAAACTGTTCATTTGCAATTTGACTCGGTGGCTAAAACAACTGTTCACACAGCCGGCTTATTTGACTTGGTCAAGTAGTTGTATATCTTCACCAAAACCTAGGTTACACATGTGGTACTGATATGTAGGCCTGGGCACGGATCGGATATCCGGATTTTTTAAGGTATTTGTGATTTGCTTCGTATGTTACGGATATTTAATTTTTCGATTTGCTTTGCTTCGGAAAAATACGGATATCCGGAAAAACGGATATCCGGAAAATAAATAGATATTTGCGGATATTTACGAATACTTACGGATATCTCATCCGTTTTGATTTATACAAATAATCTTAAAAATTCGATACAAATTTGTTTTGTAAAGTATTTCTTTAGCATAATATATAAACTAAAAATTAAAAAAATTAGTGAATCTACATATTTTGTAATTTTTTAAACTTTGTTAGTAATCATAATAGCACAAAACTTAAGAAAAAGTTATAATTTTCATAAATTTTTTCTTTTCTTTTTATGTAATACTTTTATATAAGTAATATATAAATAAAATTTGTCAAATCATATGTAGAATAATTATAATTATATAATTTTATACATTTAAAGTTTTAAATATAATCAAGATATACATGTATTTATACATTCCCGGATCGGAGCGAATATTCGCTTTTCAAAATTTTAATATTTGTGATTTGCTTCGATTTTAACGGATATCGATTTTTAATATTTGCTTTGCTTTGAAAGGTTACGGATATCCAAAATTTTCGGATCGAATCGAAATGAATAACGAATCGAATCAAATTTAACGGATAAAATGCCCAGCCCTACTGATATGTCACGGCCACATCTTTAATTTGAACTTGGATATTTTTTGTTATTGATTTTGTTTGGTGTACTGACTTGAAATAATTAACATAACATATCGAAATTTGTTAGGCAGCACCCTCTAGGAAGTTTGTGCAAATCCAGTATGTAACTCTCTACATTTTGATTTTGTTTGGTGATTATTTTGTTTCTTGTACATTATTTTTTCTTTTGTAAAACCTCAACCACATATAGGTAATATGTAATTGTGTAGTTCCCACACTTAAAAACCCAAACTTCGGTGAGGAATCTTGGTTTTAGAAGAAAAAAACATATAAAACTAAATGAAAGAAAATTTGGGTTCAACTTCATCACCTTATATATCCACAAACTTTAATAATAAAAGCCACGTATCAACATCTTGCTTCGTTGCTCAACTAAGAGAGCCCCAGCACAGAATAGTAGCAAACTCAGTAGAAGACAACACCAACTAAAGTGGTTAACTCTAACTAAACCAAGAATGACCCGAACCGGTTTTGTAAAGATGCTACTTACGAACTTTGCTGCTACAAATAGAAAAAATCCACATGGGTTTGGGTCTAAAAGCCACGGTTTCTCTCCTCTTGATGCTTTTTGCCCATAAATGTGATTTGAAACCTTTAGATACACGAGAATAACCTGAAGCATTGTATAAACTGATAGACACTAAAACACATAAAACCACATGCACTCAACATTAACAAGAACAAAACAATCAAATGCTTGAATCTAAATTTATATACATGTAACAAAATTTAATAATCACAATTTTCATAAATTATTTTCTTCTAATTTTTAAATATATAAATTAAAAATCTTTATAGAATAGTGGTTATATGTTTTCTTAAAATTTTAGACTTAACTTTTTAAAGTAATTAAATTAAATAATATATATATATACATTTAAATAACATTATATAAAACCTAGAATGAATAAATTATGAATTCATTTATAGGTGTTGGAAGTAGAAATAAATAAATTAATCCCATGCTTTTAAAGCATGGAATCAAAATCTAGTCTGTAAATTAAATAAGATGTAGATTCATATTTTCGACTTCACTTAATGCTTAGAGATCCGATAACAAGACCAAAAAGTGAATTATATGTTGATGAACTCGTTGACCCTAAAAAATGTTGATGAGTCCACATGTCACACTAACACATTCTATATAAAAAAATTACTCAAGCAAACAATTAGGGTAAGTTGCCGTATATTGAATATTCCTAATCTAAAATCGCGTATTCCAAATTTAATTGCATTATTTCTGTATTTAATTTCTTAAAATTATTCTCAAAAAAAAAAACTTGAGAGAATAATTTTAAGCCTACATATCAGAATCGGAAACTGCAAAAGTAAGCTTCAATGGTCATCTTTTAATATAGTAAAAAAATTGAAGCCTAATTTGATATGATATCTTCACCCTCTATCCATAATTTTTTGGTAAGAAAAATGAAATATATTGCAAAACTAATTATATTTGTCTCAAATCAAATCAGTTACAAGATAAACCTTGTTGAAGAGAGACGTGCGGAAAAAGAAAGGGTTATACTATGATCGATCGTTTGTTTTCTCTCCCTCCAAAAAAATTCAGGCTGATCATTATAATACTAATTTCAAGAGAAACATATATAGTTGTAAGTGGTTATTAACTAATCGATTTAATCAATCCCCCATGTGGCATCTGAAGATTGCATGGTCGTGGGATACGAGATTCCATGTGGCACAATGATGTTATTTCATTTGGAATCGGACGACAAGGTTGTCTCGGATCTGGTTTATCGCCAACGGTTAGTGAATCTGGCTTTAGATCGTTGGATCAGTGTTTAAAATGGAAGAGAGATGTAAAAGAACATGAAGCATGAAACACTTAGGAATGTGTTTAAAGCTTGTCGCATAGTCTTGATGAAACAGTAGTACGTCGTACATAACAGTTTTTATTTAGAAAACCAACATAAACATACATAGCACATGTCAATATGTCATAAAAGTCACTAAAAGAGTGACACAGAATTACTGAAAGTAAATAAACACCAAAATATATAAATAAACGCACAAACACCTTATACACCCAAGATTTTTGGTAGATTAACATGGGAAGTAGCAGATACACTTGTGAATTGGGAAGACATAATTGCAGGAACCATGAGCTGCATTCTCGCGGATGCACTGTTTCTTGCACGAACTACTCTTTGTACATAAACCTGACCATGACTTGCTCTGCTTCTCGCAGTACTTTGGTTGTTGTCCTTCCACCATCGTCAGTCCCGGGTTTGACCCAAAACCTAAGAAACATTAGTATGAGACCCATCATTTTTACAGCTTTTAATTTTTTTTTTTTTTGTTGATTAGTGGAAGAAAAAATAAAATGAATCCTAAAACATATTTCAAACATATTGCTAAATAAATTTAAAAGTTTTATTTCTTAATTACATTCAAAATAAATAAAAAATTAACTTTTAAAACTGATAGACATGTATTACTTTCGAATAAATTATAATTTTAATTATAAATTATTTTTAATCTATTTTCTTAATTATTAAGGATCCATAAATTTAATTTTGTATTGGATCCAAAATATCTCAAGGACCGGTAGTGCCTATCGTCGGTGCTTCTGTATATATATATATAGATATCATGGTTAATTATATTAAAAAAAAAACTGAAAATAAATAAAATGGCCTAATTTGCCATGCATATGATGATAAGGTCAATTACTTACCAAAAGCAGCAAAGAAAACAAAAGCAGCGAAGAGGAGTGTGATGATGGAAGCAAACTTAGCCATGACGTTTTTACTTCTTTTTTCTTTTTCTTTTTTTTTTTGTTTTTTTTTTTGTTTTACTTTGTATAATGAACTTTTGTTTATAATGAAAATGATGGCTATCTTAGTCTTATATCTTTTTTTCTTTTTCTTTTTGAGAAAAGTTTAGTCTATCTTCCATCCTACAATTAAGTTTAACCCTAGAAAGGAAGCATATTCCTATCATCTAGGTCATAGGAGGCAATTATTAAATTGTAAGCGGCTAATAATAGACGAGAAAATGCTAACCAACAAAAAAAAGCTTGTTTGAGATCGGACACCTCCACCTCACATTTTTCAGTCTCGCATGTGTAATGAACTCTTGTATGTCATCTCCTCCTACTCCATTGTTGACGAATGTTTCACCATATTTTATCTATTTTTAAATTCCAAGTAGATTAATCTTATCTACTTAGAGCATCTTTATCCTATAAACTTTTTTTTTTTCTAATTAAAAAATAATAATAAAAAAAAGAATTAATCACGATCACCAGGTCCGCGTACAATGCAACAAATCCATCAAAAAGTTTTTTATTTGGATGCTTGTAAACCTGTTTTTACCATTTTGTGAGTTCCCTCCCCCTTAAAAGATGCTGAGCATCCCGTGATACTGATGCTCTTAGTGTACGTGTTTGTCACTTAAAACAAAAATAAAACTCGATTTGATGAGTTTTAGCTGCAGGGACTTGTTGACAAGAGACATGCGGAAAAAGAAAAGGTAATACTATGATCAATTGGTTGCTTCCTCTCCAAGAAACTCAACCTGATCAGTACACGGAAGGGATATAGTCATCAAAGGAATTGTAGTCGAAATTTAAGTGGTTATTAATTAATCGATTTAATCAATCCCCCCCAATGTGGCATCTTAGGATTGCATGGTCGTGTGTGGCATAATGATGTTGGTGAAGGCAGAGGCGGCCCTGGGACAAGGAAACACCCGTTTGCGGCCTCAAATTTCATCAAAAAATATAACCTTTAAAAGTAGCCTTAATTTTGTAAAAATATACAATACCAGTCACTTTTTCATTTTTTGATTGTGGCCTTAAGTAAATATATGAATCTCAAGATCGACTCTGGGTGAAGGTATGGGCGATGCAAAGAGATTCATATATATGAAAAAAGCCAGAAAATTATAACATGAAAGATTTGAGAAAATGGTACGGATGAAAAGTTGATTTCGGTTAGGATTTGATGACGAGCTTGTCCTGGGTCTGGTTTTTGTCAACGGTTAGTAAAGCTATGCATCATTATTATTCGTTACTCGCTTAGACTCGATATTTGATTTGTATCTACCTTGAAAAGTTAAGTAATTAGCATTGCAAAACAAGTAATAAATCGACAAATTTTATTATTTATAAGATTAAATTAAGTATCAAGTATCATTATATATTTTATTAATATTTAATTTGTTATTTACTACATTATTTACTATTTGTTATATGCTCTATTAAATATGTGTTTTATATAAATAATATTTTTTTTTACTTGCATTTAGGACTAGATACAAATACTCGTTACTCGTCTTATATTTGTTACTTGTTTTGTATTCGTTTTAATTTCTAAGTACTCGTCATTATCAAGTCAAGTATTGCATAATAAAATTTAATTACTTACAAATACAAAACAAGGTAATAAGTATTAACTTTTTTTAGTTATCTGGCTTGCTACTACCCCACATTTTCATTATAGTGAAAAGTATACAATATTTCTATATTGACATATTCATGTTTTATTTATTCTTCTTCTTTATAATATGCATAACTATTCCGTTTAAGGTAAATTTCAGGTTCTTTTTAGTAAAGTAAACAAATTTTTTTTTTATGTTGACTTCTAATATAATATAATTTACTAATTAACTTTAAATACTTAGAAATACTTTTAAATAATTGATAAATAATCGTAAATAGCAAGTAATAGAATGAGACGAGTAATTTGTAAATAACTCATTTTGATAAAGTAATTGAGATAATAAGTATTTATCTTTAATAAGTACAAGTCCAAATATTTATTATTTGTGCAAAGCAAGTCAAATATACCTAAAATAATGAGTACTCGCCTTCACTGCCCAGTTCTAACGGTTAGTGAATCTGAATTTAGGATCGTTGGTTCAGATTTTTGAATGGAAGCGAATTGGAAAGAAAAATGTTGACATGAAAGAAAGAAACATGATGCACCTAGCGACATTGAGCAGAGTGGTTCTAGGCACATATATCTCAGTAAAATGTAGGTTGCCTTTAAGTTCTCAGGGTCAGCCTTGAGTGCAGATCATATGTAAAGCGCGTCCCATTGTCACAAACAAGCTTGACGCTTCCATTTGAGATTTAAATCTCTGATGTTTTCAGTTTTATTCGAAACTTCAAATGTATTTGCTTCATCCCCGACATGGCAACATACCTTTCGTTTCTTATTTATGCTTTTTGGTTGTTATTATTATTACTAGACAGTAGACAATGAAGTCTCAACCTTTATGTCCAATGATGGTTCTGTGGACTAAATGAAACAGTAATAGCACATAAAAGTTTATATTATTACAGAAAACCAACATAAATATATATGGCACATGCCAAGAAAAGTTACTAAAAGAGTGACACACATTTACTGAATGTAGATAAAAACCAAAAATATACATACACATACTAGCAACAAAAAAGTTTAGATTCCTGTTCAGAAAACAATTATCTATTTATTTATTTATTTATTTATTTACAAATAAAATATATTTACTAATTTCTATGTTATAAAAAATGTTTATTTATTTTTCCAAGAAATTTTTTAAATTATAGATTTTGGTGGCATCAAAATACATTCTCTTCATTTGAATTTTGCTATGATATTTATTTAGTTAATCATAATAACAAAACAAAAAATGGATTTCATATTTTTATTTCTATTTCTATAATTTATTATACATTTACGTACTTTTATTATATAAATAATTTTTGTAAGTGGGGGATTCACAAAGTAAAAGTTCTAGCTATGAGCACCAAAGATTTTTGGTAGATTAACATGGGTAGTAGCAGAAACACTTGTGAGCTGGGAATTCATATTTGCAAGAACCATCTCGTGCTTTCTCGAGACTGATGCACTGTTTCCTGCACGCATCACTGTTTGCACAGAGTCCTGACCATGTCCCACTCGGCTTCTTGCATAACTTCTGCCCTTCCACCTTTGTTGGTTCTTCTATATTATATATATATCATCGTTAATTATCAAATAATCTGTACATAAATAAAATTTAAGTTATGTATATGGTAAGGTCAATTCTTACCAAACGCAGCAAAGAGAACGAGAGCAGCTAAGATGACGGTGGTGATGGAAGTAAACTTAGCCATGATGTTTTGTTTTTTTACTTTTTACTTTTTACTTTTTTTAAAAGAAATGTATGTGTAATGTGGGATGAATTTTAAGCCTAAAATGAACCTCTATTTATAACGACACGAGGGTTACTTTAGTCTTTTAATTTTCATCCTGCAATAAAGTTTAACCCCACAAAAGAAACACCATACAATCATTTAGATCATAGGAGACAATTATTAAATTGTAAGTGGCTAATAATAGACAAAAAAAGGTTTGTGAAGAAATAAAAGCTTATTGTGAAACAGTTTTACGGAACCACATTATTCAGAACCATCCAACCAGTGTTAAGAAAAAGAATGAATATTTCTATTTTAGTTTTTCGATTAGAAAAAGAATCACATTAAATGGGTGTTAATAAACTATTATGTTAATGCTAGATTGCTAGAACCATATATACGTATGTCGTTTACATTATTTTATCTAACAAGGTTTATTAAAATTAGATTATAGACCGATGACATATATGAATGGAGTTCTGGAGTTCTTTTTTCTTGCGATTCAAGCAAATGGCAATAATAGTATACTTGAAACCTCTTCCAACTCTACACTAAACGTCGAAGGCTTCCTCTCTATGTCTCTATCTAGTGCCAAGCGGCTGCTTTGGCTTTGAACTAGCGCTACGTTCTTCACATGGGCGGCTGGTTAATTTTACTGTCAAGAGTCAAGACCAAGAAGAAAAAATCTTGACCAAGAAGAAACCGGATATAGTTAGGTACTGGGTAAGAACACGGAGGATGAGATATCTTAGCCATAGGATGCACCTACTGTTGTTGTCATCGTTAACCCAAGGTTGACTAGTGTGATTCATGTCTTCAAGATTGCGATGATGTGTGTGGAGAACGAGGTTGCGACAAGGCCTACGATGAGAGAAGGTGTGCACATGCTCACTAACCCTCCCAAGTCCCAAGTCCGTAACTAACATGAGGCCATGTTTATTGCAAGATTCTTAGGGTGGGTTCTTACCGTAATTTAATACTCCATCCGTTTCATATTATTTGTTGTTGTAGGGAAAAATTTTCGTTTCAAAATAAGTGTCGTTTTAGAGTTTCAATGCAAAATTCATTAATAAGATTCATAGGTAATTGTGTTTTTATTTTTCTATTGGTTGAAATATGGTTAAGTATATAGGTAATTGTGTTTTTATTTTGGAAATATACAAAATCATATGTTTTCTTAATATGTGTAAATAAACCTAGAACGACAAGTAATATGAAACGGAGGGAGTAACTGTTTCTTAATTTTAACTAAAAAAAAGTTAAGAAACGGTTTTTAAATAAGAGATTTAAGAACCGTCTTTTAACTTTTTCTTAGTTGAAGTTAAAAAACGGTTCTTATATTACGCTAAGAACCCTGCAATAAACATGGCATGATCACGTTCTGATCACCCAATCAAAGATTAATGGAAAAAAAGATGCTAAAACTATTTTTTTGGGTTTTCCAATGTTTTTTTTTGATAATACCTTTTAAGTTTTATGTATATGTGTTGTGTTTAGACTTGTATACTACCTCTTATGTGTTCTTGTCTACTCGAGTTTGTAATATGATCAATATGCCTTATTGATGATGTCTATTTCTTCTTTCAGATCAAGTTGTGTCAACAGAATCTGAGATCTTACCTATGAATCAAGGTCTTGTCTAATTTATCTCTATCATGTTGGAGAAAATATGAGATTGGTGCATGCATTAACAACTTTGCTAGTTTAACAATGCAAACCAGACTTGCCAATCAACAGAGTTACTCTGTATTTGGACAAATAAACCAACTTAGTTTCATGTGTATCGACTATCGAGTTCTTGTTCCTCAAAACACTGTCCAAAGAAATTGAAAACACCAAATGTAACTCATATATCTACAAATCACTTCAAGGTGTCATTCATGTGTATCGAGTTCTTCTTCTCATAAAAACAATCTTAAATACAAAAAAAAAAAAAACTCTCAAACTTTATTGCTCAAAATCGATAATTATCAAAAACAAGAACATTCATCATCATCATCACTATAAGACATTACAACATATCAATACAAAAACAATACCATATTCCTCATCAATCTATTATACAAAAAAAAAAACATTATATCTATACACACACACACATGTTATGTACGTACTCAGAAAGCTCCGTACGGTATATGTTGTGGAAGCCTAAACCGAACCTGAGAAGCCGGCGACCGAACCGCAACGCCGTGCCAGCAAATCCCTCCTTTACAAATTCCACCACCACCACCACCACCACCGTCGTGATTGTGACGGTGGCTGAGATCCTCCCCGGCAACGACGCGGTTGTAACGCGAAACCGCGTCTGCGGCTCTGCGAGACACGTCCCAGGCGAGCGTAACCGCGAGCAAAACTCCGACGGTGGTAATCGAGACGACGACGACGAATCCTGCGCTGAAGCTCTGACCGGAGACCAAACCGTATATCTTGATCGCTATGATCACCGCCACGTAGATCGTCGCGAGATTCCCGAGAACCGCGTCGGATAACGCCATTAGACACATAGAGATGAATGATAAAAAAGAGTTTTCTTCTTATTCTTCCGGCGTCGTGAAAATTGTGGTGTTGATGACTCTTTCTCTCTTCTCTCTCTCTCTCTCTGCGTAATCGTTTTAAGGGGATGTTTCGAAATTACGAAAATGCCCTTGAGAGGTCCATGGTTGATGACTAGTAAGAGAAGAGTTTGCTTGGTACCCTTGGTGAGAACGTCATCGTTTTCGGGAAACGGTGGATTTGTCAAAGGAGCGAGACATCGAGAGACTTGTAAGGCACTACATTTATTGAGTCCTATGACATTCACGCATGTCGTTGTCAACAAAATCTTGTCCTAACGCTTGTGGTCCAGTTTCATACCCACGCATATTAAAAATAAAATTCTCTTTCAAACTTTCTCATGTGCTTTGATAATGGGCTTGCGTTGGGCTCCTAGTGGGCTCTAACTTTAGACCCATTTTGTTTCTCATCTCAAATAAAGCTCTGTCAAAATCCCTTTAGTTTTAGTTTAATGGTTTGTACATTAACCAGAGATGAACATTTTACATGAGACTTTTAGCATCATATCAATAGAATTGTTAGTCATGAATCTTCAAAAAAATAAAATAATTCATTAATGTAATTAGAACCGTGAAGTCGATAAGGCTTTCACTGATATCGCAAAAACTTATTGCCGAAAAATTTATGTTATCTATTAAAAGTTTTCATTTTACCAGTTTCAGCTCTTACAAACCCATGTCAGCAACACACAAATAGCTAAACCTAAATTAATTTCGGTGTGGTGCAATTGACCATATTTAGAAAGTTTATGTATATATTTTTAAATATTAAGTAGTTTTTTTGTGGTTTTCAGTATGATTCAATAAATTGTGTCTGAATAAACTTGAAGCGCTAAATGCATAGGAGAATTGACTGTTTCTCCCAAATCTCTGCATTGTCCTTTTGGAGCCTATGATAGTATACATGACTTCTATCACAATATTTTAGGGGCAACACTATAAGAAAAGATGATGCATATCATCGCTTTGGTCAAGTAGCACATGTTATTGGAGAGAAGATCCCACATCGGAAATATGTAAGGGACATGAGTAATATATAAGGGACTTGGGCCACTCCACTTATCGCCAATTGGTTTTAAGTTGGAAGCCCAAGAAATTTATCATGTTATTCATGTCCTATGAACTATCCTCAAAGAATTAAATGGAACACATAGAGAACTTCAATGAAATCTGCAATATAATGAGGTTTAATAGAGTGCCTTACGACTATCTTTCCTTGAAACTTTTTGTTTTTTTCTCCAAAAGATAAAACATTGAGATGGTTGAATTTTCTTTTTGTTAGATATATAACTTCTTAAAATCAGTACAAAACAATCTTCTTGGATATCTTTTACACAGAGTCTAAGACGTAAATTTTCAAGATTCATTCGATGGTAGAATCGTCTTGTAATATCTTATGTAATTTGTAACTGAATAAATCGTCACTAAAAATACTTATAAAGCATGTTCCATGATGGCTGTTATTTATGTGGATATTATTTTGACAAATCATATGCAGTGAAATAGACACTTGGTTATATTTATAGGCTTACTCCCACTATCAAAGGCATCAACTCTCCCTTAATTAATATTATCTATCTAATCTTTTTCAGCAAGTGGTTACCAATTGCCACTAATAATGTTTTGATCATTACTTTTCCATTTTGTAATTGGAGAATATCTGATGGCTCTCATGCGCTTGTAAAGTCAAACGGTGGAGACAAGAACAAAATCATGTATCAGCATTCTTATTCATTTCAATGTTTCAAATGGCCAACGCAGCATCAGATAACAAACAAATGAAATATTCCCCCCAATTAAAACTAATAGATTAACTTTATATAGTGTACATTATATTCTAATCCTAATCATACTAAAAATTAAACAAATACTCTGTGACCTTACAATTATCATTCCCATCTTTTTTGACCTCCACAAGCAGCCCACTTTCTTTCCCCCACGTGTTCCTCACCACAAAATAAGAATCCTCCTACCTTTTCAACTATGACTCAATCTGACGTCGTTCTGAGGAAAAAGACACATGGGCCGGGGAAGAGATAAGGCTTTAATGAGGGGCCCACATCGTTTCTGATCAAGTGTTTACCGCGAGAGACAAATGTTAGGTCAAAAGAGCGACCACATCCGACAAAATGCCAGCGCAAGTGTGACTGTGATTCCACGTAACCAAAGATGAGACGTGGGAGGTGATGCTTTGCTCTGATCAAGAGCTCCTTCGTATATCATATCTACCGGCGACCATGTCCTACTGTCTCCGCTAGGAGTTGTCGACGTACCTGATGGTGTCGTCGGTCTGGAATCTGAGCTCTGGTCTTGAGATGATTTTTGACTGCAACGTGTAAAAAAAAAAAGTACAAAACGTAGACGTTAGGTGTATATAATACTCCTAATAAGTGCTTCTGTCACGCGTCCCCTCGGTACTTGGGTGGACCGTTACGTATCCACATCCCAATAAATCGTAATGAACACATCTCTTTGCTTTTTTGCAGTAAAAAGCAACAAGCTGTAGAGTGTTTCTAATCTCCAGTTAATAATAAACCGACAAAGACAAACAATCTAACGAAACATATAAGTGACTTCAAGTTGTACGGTAAGTAAAAGGTTATGCAATGATTCATTAAATGTGAATGTAGTAAAAGTATGATCTATGTTCCATTTGACGTAATTAGACCATTTCCATTTCTTTTCTATAATTTATTCCAAAAATAGAATAAAAAATAAAATTATGAAAAAAAAACTATTTTTTGTTTATATTCTAGTTGCATTATATTTTTGAGTGAATTATAGAGTACTGATAAAAATGTTCTTAGGACATGTTTATTGCAAATCTTTTAGAAAAAATAAGAAACAGTCTATTAGCTTTTAACTAGAAAAAACTAAAAAATATCTCTTAAACAAAATATTAAGAGATATTTCTTAGCTTTTTTTAGTTAAAAACTAAGAGATTGTATCTTATTTTTTCTAAAAAACTCTTTTTAAGAGATTTGCAATAATCATAGCTTTGTCTTCGTCCTCTCACCTAACCTAATCATAGACACTAATTCATGATTAATGGTGCAACAGTGGAGACCATATGAACTGTCGGTTGCATTTTGACGGAAATACCCTCGTTAATAAAGCGGTGATTCAGTAAAAAAGAAGGGTATAAATGGAATTTAACCTTGTGTTCGGAGACGGGCAGAAGGTGATGACGTAGTTAGGGGACTTGGCGCACGTGAAGGTGCTGCTCTGATCATCGTAAGCGTAGCTGTACGCACGTGGACACGCGTTCTTGAACATCAACGAGTAAGACGACGGTTTACACGTGTCAGGCGTCCCAAACGCGCCGCTACAGCAATATTCCTGCGTCCGAAACGCTTCGCACGCGCTTTTACAACCCATCGACTGTTTCACTCCGTCGACGCTCGTCACCCTCAGCTCCGAGGGACAAGAACCGTTCAGATCCACGACACAACCCGTGCTACTACAGTTCTGTCCTGATCCTCCTTGAGGGACGACAAGCATAGGAACGTTGTACCCGTCCACGAGACTAACGTCGTAGAAGTCGAGACCTCCTGATCCGTCGAGTGTGAACTCGGCTAGCGTCGCTGGAGGAGTTGCGCCGGAGCCGGAGCATTCTAGCTTCCCGGAGCCGCAGTCGCCGGTGGCGCAGGAGAATTTGCCGTCGGTGTCGGTGGAGCAAAGTGTTCTTCCCCAGAAACGACCTCCCCATGAAGCTGGAGCGTTGATGGTTTGCTCTTCGCCTTTTTGGAGGACGAAGCCAGTCGTCGGAAGGGGAGGAACTCCGGCGTTGGATAGAAGTCCCGGCCAGACTGTGTATTCACATTTGTTCACCATGATGAAGCTCGTAGGTTCGACCCCTGTTAACAACAATTAAAAAAAACTCCTAATTATTATACAGTTAATAGTATAGTAAACTAATAATGTTACAAAAAAATGGTATAGTGAACTAATAATGATTGAGGTCAGAGAAGAGTTGTACCAGGGAAGAAGAAATGGGATAACAAGAGGAAGATCAATGACAACATAATAGCCATTGGATTGAGAAGAAGGAAGAAACAGTTTTTTCTTCCTCTTCTTGTTTTATTTTTTTATATATTATATAAAAGACACTTGAAAAGAGGATTCTCAGGGGGAGTAAAGAGATGAAGATGATGTATAATTTATAGAAGAAGCATATTTTCTGTTTGCTTTCTTCACTGTTGGTGGGAATCACATGTGTCAAGATTGGTGGCTTAATGTACGCCTGCTTACGTGGTTATACCTGATTGGGTTGTAATTTTAACCTTGAGACTAAGATATATTCTCTCTGTTTCATATTTTAGAGAAAATTTTCTATTATTTTCTAGTTTAATTTTTTATTAGTTAAAATATTATTAAGTATATGAGAAATAATATTTTTATATAAAAATTAAATGTTTTTTTAATTTGTGTATATAAATCTAAAATAACATTTATTATGAAACAAATAAGTATAAAAGATAAAAAAAAAAAAAAAATTTACATAGTCACGTTGAGCTAATCAGTTTGTAATTAGAACTATACGATAATGTATTGGTCTAAGGTCTCGTTTGAAAATGGTTATATTACTAATTTTACTGCTATTTATTTAGATTTGATTGATGTTTTTCAACGAAGATATCCAACTACCTTTTGACCTTCACTTTTTAATTTAAAATACTAGGATTCATAGCTCCCGCGCAAGCGCGGAGTCCGAAATATTAATGTTCCGTTATATAATTTTTTTTTTTTTAGAAACGTCGCATAGATTATGTATTTTTAAATCCATACGGAACAGATGGAGAACCAAATGAAACGTGAACTAAAAACATAACTGGGTTAAATGGATAAAAACCGAATATATTTGTTATTTAGTTTGAAAAATAAATGTAATAAATTATTTTTGTTTTATAATTATTTCAAACCAAAATATATATATATATATATATATATATATATATTCAAATTGTAGTGAGTTTAGAAAATTATTGAAAGTTTTGATTACAACATGGTGTGTACTTATTTTTTATAATTATTTATACTGAAAATAATAGATAAAGTTAATTATATATAAAAAACTTAGGGAAGGTGATTAGTAAAAATTTGTTTCGATCTAAATTGTGTTTAATTATTTAATTAAATTTATTTTTTGGTTGAATCTAAATATAGTAATCTAACTGAATTTAGGTGAACATGAAGTTGATTTAATTGAATATAGTTGGTCTTGAATAGTTTTCTAATAAATCAAATGTAATTAGTCCCGTAAATGACAAACCTACATTCCAAACTAATAATTTCAAACGGATAGAAAATTATAAATTTGTCATCAACTATCATGGAGGTATTAGAAAGTTCGATTTGTTAAACAATTCGAACTTAATTAATGTTTTTTTATCACCTCTCTAATTGAAGTGGCGGATCCAACCCAGTATTTAACTGGGGTCATATATATACAATTAAAAAAAAATGAAAAGGTGTCAAAGGGGAATTGATCTCTGCTTTTTAGGGTGTCAATGGGAAGAGAGCAAAAAATTTTGCTAGAAATTCTTTAGCGAAACCTACACAATTTAACTTATTTGATCATTTTAAGGGTGTCATGTGACCCCCCTAAAGGTTTAGTCGATTTACCTCTGCTGCAAAGTATTCTGATTCCTCATAATCACTTGCCTAATTAAGTCAAGAACTTGTTACAACTGCAGTATGTGTTGGTTAGTGTAAGTTAGAGTGACTTTTTTGGGGTGTGATATTGAGTTATATTTGTGGTGATTGTTATTTGTATGTTTCTTTTATTGTTTTTCTAATTGATAGCGATTAGCCTCTATATCTCTCTCAAAGGTTTGGTGAGACCCTAGATATACCATTGCAAGGTACGTTTTCGTAGAATGGATCAAGTGGACCTATTAAATGAATTGTAAATAAGGTCCATTGAAAAATACGGGATTTACAAACAATACCGACCCTGAGGGGAAACATGGAAGTTAAAGCTGAGAATTTGAGTCATTACTTGTTGGTCCCGCATTAATCCAACACGGAACGGATGCGGGTTGATCGATTCAAAATTTTTGATATACAAGTGCATTTGCGGGTTGAATCGATTTTAAGCAGAACGGGTGCGAGTCGGAAAAAATTGAGTCGCATATACCCATCAAACCGCAAAAACTGTAAAGAGTGAAATACATTGTAAAAGCATATAAAAATATTATTTTACTTTTAAATATTACTTTAATTATTTTTATATAAAATATTTAATATATAATAAAATAATTATTTTATTAAATTTAATATTATATGCGTGTCTTGCGGCTTATCCGTAAGTTTAGTGGGGCGGGTGCATATTTAAGACTTTTTGTTAGTGGATTAGGCGAGTTAGAATTTTGAACAAAAAAAAAGAATCGATCTGCGGGTTGGCGATCTTGACCCGCAATCCCAACTATAATGGATGCATGTGTTTCCGGTCTCGTAAAGAATAAATAAAAATTCGACCGTCCATTTTACAAAATCTCTTGTAGCTCAGTTGGTTATGTCAATCAAATAAGCACTAAGAGGTGCATGGTTCGACTCTTAAAGCATGCAAATAATTATTTTTACAAAAAAATATTGTGTGGGACCCACCATATGCTGACGTGGCAGCCTCAGGAGAGAGCACAACTCTCTCATTATATAATAGATTACAAAACGTAAAGTAAAATTTATTTTTAAGATTTTTTTAACTTTACTGGATAATTACGCAATTGGAATTTATAATCACGTGGACGTGGGAACTGGGAACACAGTATTACTTTAAGATTTATCTATGGGTTACATAGTTTTAAGTTTAGTTACAGGAATTGCAATGGAGAAATATGTGATTCCATAGCGCGTACTGGTTTTAATCTCACAATAATGAAGAGTTTAATACTTGGATAAAATGATGACGAATTCATAATCTAAGACCATGTAATATATACTTATCATTTCATTTTTCTGAACAACTAGCTAGGTGCCACTAGTGGACGTTTCAACGTCTTTGATTATAGTCGCGGGCCCTCTTAATTATATTGGAGAATCCCGTATACACTTATCTTTGCGATTGATTGATCAATTCCAATAATTTATTCAAAAAAATATTTTTGGGTTAGAAATTAAATCATTTAGTATCTGGTGTTGAAAATGTTGTCACTTTTAACTGTTCTAAAACGTGATCTTAACTGTGAGAATTAAAAGAGACTGATAAATAATTTTTCAATAGTTGTTTAATTTAGGTTATCAGAGTCAAAAATATATAGAGTGATGAACAAAAAGTAAATGAACTAATCAATTTATAAAGTAAATTTACTTTTATTTTTTTATCAGTATTAAAAAAATAAAATACTATTTGAGTACTAGAATGAGCCATTTTTGTAGTGAAACCATTTTGTTATTTTGTAGTGAAACTATTTTGTTATTTTCCTATCAGAGTACTATGGTTTCACTACAAAATAGAGTACTATTGTTTCACTACTCTATTTTGTAGTGAAACCATTTTGTTATTTTCATATCAGACATGTCACATGCACTTTATAATATATGGCAAGCCATCCTCTTCCCTCATGTACAAGTATGAGTCTATCATCCATATAGATATTTAATGGGCCTTTTGAGGGTTTGGCACAATGACTGAGCCCCATAATTTACAATAAACCACTGTGTTGTGTAGAGGAAGAAACACACGATTTACATGTACTATTTACATTCCCATTTTTTTTTTAAGTACACTGATATTCCATAATGCCCGTGTGATATCAGGATATTTTGGTCAGGTACATATAACGTGAACATATGTTTATCATAAAGGGTGGAGATTAGGTTGAAAACAGAGAGTGCATGAAATAATTACCCTTCCTTCCGATCATATTGATCAATATTCGTAGCACAGAAGAGAAGCTCTTATACTATCTATACACGCATTTTACAAAGTTGCTTTTTCTGTTTCTTTAAGTTTTTGTGTCGTGATGAGGTATGCGGTAGTTGGTGTGTTGCTTCTGATCATCTCTTTGGTCGTCCTGAAGTTGAGCAATGCCATGGCACCTTCTGTTTCGTATGAATGGGTTGTCTCTTATTCGGAACGTTCCATCCTCGGAGCCAACAAGCAGGTTCCGCTGATCACTCACCTTAAATCATCATTAATCCCGGTCTCTTAACCGGGGTTCTTAAGATAAAAAAAAAAATATAAAAAATCATAACTTAAGAACCCCGGTTAAGAGACCAAGGTTAATGATGTCCTTACATTTGTTTATTCATATCGTCTCCTAAATCATTAATTATAATATGATTAATCAACAGGTCATAGTGATCAACGACATGTTTCCTGGACCGATCCTTAAGGCAACATCAGGCGATATAGTAAGCGTCAATATTTTCAACCATTTGACCGAACCCTTTCTCATGACCTGGTAATTTTTTCACATTGATTTTTAAGTATTTGTAGACTAAATAAGATTATTTTATATTTACATCTATTTAGCTTCTGCTATGTCAGTGATCAGTAGCTAAGTATATTTTATGAAAATGCATGTAAATCGTAGGAACGGGTTGCAAATGAGGAAAAACTCGTGGCAAGACGGAGTTCGAGGGACAAACTGTCCCATACTACCGGGTACAAATTGGACGTACCGGTTTCAGATAAAGGATCAGATCGGAAGTTACTTTTACTTCCCGACACTTCTGTTCCAAAAGGCGGCCGGAGGATACGGTTCAATTAGAGTCTACAGTCCAGAACTTGTCCCGGTTCCATTTCCTCGACCTGATGGCGAGTTTGACATCTTGATCGGAGATTGGTTTTATACTGACTATAGGGTAAATTTCATTTTCATTATTGCATTGAATGTATCTGAGCACATTCTGATAGAACATTTTTATTGATCTCCAACTGTTAAAAAGTTACTATGAATATACGTCGTATCGTCCTTAAATTGAAACTATATTATTAAAGTTCACTTATTAAAATGTTTTTAAAATTGAATAGAGAACCTCACGAACATTCAGCGATTCTGCTCTGGTTATTAGATATATTATCAACATCACTCAATTCTTATAAAAATTCACAATTTCGGAGTAGATTAATGATCGAGTATATAATCACTGGATCATTTTAATTTACATGATATACTATCAATATCAAAAGTTTGCATGAAAAAGAAATAAAAATATTGATTGTTTGCTTCTTATTATATTTTTTTTTGAAACTTTTGTTTGCTTCTTATTGCACTTTGTTACATGGATTCATTTTAATTTGTTTTTGCCTAATGGGTTTGTAAAGGGTATGAGAGCTTCACTTGACAATGGTCTCAGTTTAGCAACTCCTGATGGTATTCTTTTCAATGGGCATGGACCCGAAGAAGCCTTCTTTGCATTTCAACCAGGTATAACGTCACATTAACCATATTATTATCTCAAATAATACACAAACGTT
Organism: Sinapis alba; assembly: GCA_012274485.2. Taxonomy (NCBI): domain Eukaryota; kingdom Viridiplantae; phylum Streptophyta; class Magnoliopsida; order Brassicales; family Brassicaceae; genus Sinapis; species Sinapis alba. Next base: position 49,024 of record MU106499.1, read on the forward strand.
ACGTCTTGTTTTGTGCATAATAACAGGTAAAACATATAGGCTGAGAATATCAAACGTGGGTCTCAAGACATCCTTAAACTTCAGGATCCAGGACCATGATATGCTTCTAGTTGAGACAGAGGGTTCCTATGTTCAGAAACGTACCTTATCCAACTTGGACATCCATGTTGGCCAATCATACTCAGTTCTCGTCACTGCCAAAACCGACCCGATTGGATGTCGCCGCTCCTACTACATTTTCGCCTCAACCCGGTTCAGTAATTCATACATGACCGGTTTAGCTTTAATCCGATATCCCAACTCCCCCATTGACCCGGTCGGACCAGTTCCCGCTGCACCTGAATCGTGGGATTATGCTTCCTCGGTTCGACAAGCCCTATCCATTAGGTAATTAAAAACTACTATTTCTATTTCATAATACTAATCCATCCATTTTATGAAAAAGTATTATTTAAACATTTTCACAAAAATTACATAATTATTAAAATGTATTTATATTCTGAATAATTATAAATGTTTAACTAATAAAGTTTAAGATGAATAAAATTATTTATACATTAATGCATTTTATAGTTAATATTAAATTTAAACTAGGTATAAATTACGTTAAAAAAAATTAAAACACTTTTAGTGTAATAAAAAGCCTTTTCAAAAATTATTAATTATGTCAAATACATTTTTTTCTTTAAAATATTAGTTATTTCACATTTATAAACGGTTAATCTTTATTAAACTTGTCAATGATTTACTTATTGTTGCGAGTTTTTATAATTGGTTGAATTAAATTTTATATATTAAAATAATTTATTGTTTTTAGACTCAAAATAATTATTTTGTTTATATAAACACACATAATCAACATTTAGTTATTTTCCTTGATATATATAATTTAAAATATATATATATATAAATATATATATATTTTTTTATATATAAAAAAAATATTTTTTTGATGGAATATAACGTAACATTGAATCAGAGAGGACCTAGCAGTTGGAGCAGCAAGACCAAACCCACAAGGGTCATACCATTACGGACGCGTAAACGTGAGCAGAACGATAATCTTACAAAACGACGTCATGTCATTGTCGAACAGACTCCGCTACACAGTTAACGGCGTTTCGTTTGTCTTTCCCGAAACACCGTTAAAGCTCGCTGATCACTTCCAGCTAGGGAATACGTTCGTCCCCGACATGTTCCCTACTAATCCTTCCAACAAAACGCCGCGTTTTGGAACATCAGTGGTCGACATTAGGTACAGAGACTTCGTCCACATAGTTTTCGAGAATCCACTTGATGAGTCGCAGAGCTGGCACATCGACGGTTACAACTTCTGGGTTGTCGGGTAATAAAAACATACTCCATATGTTTCTTAATATAAGTCGTTTTACACTTATGCACGTAGATTAATAATATAATTAATTTTTATATTTATTAAACAAAAACATCATTAATTATTTATCTAACCATAATTCAACCAATAATAAAATAGAATGTATCTTACCATTGATCATATAACATTAACTGTTAATAAATTTTACATGAAAAACTGAAAGTATCATATAATTTGAAACATTTTTTTTCTTTAAAGCGACTTATATTAAAAAAACAAAGGGAGTAACATAATCTTAATCATGTTCTTAATTAATGACAAGATTGACAATGTTGCTTTAAATGTAATAGAATGGGGTTTGGAGGTTGGTCTGAAAGTAAGAGAGCTGGATACAACTTAGTGGACGCTGTTTCTCGGTCGACAATTCAGGTTTTAGTTTAAATATAAGTAACTTTAATTAATTTTTCATTTAATTAATTTATGTTTGGGTATAGGTTTATCCGTATTCGTGGGTGGCGATATTGATAGCGATGGATAATCAAGGGATGTGGAACGTGAGATCACAGAAGGCAGAGCAATGGTATCTTGGTGAAGAGCTTTACTTTAGGGTTAAAGGTGATGGAGAAGAAGATCCTCGGAATATTCCGACTAGAGATGAGTGTCCAATACCGGATAATTTCCTCCGTTGCGGCAGAGTTCTCTGATAAATAATTAATTCATAAATATGTGTTTATGTAAGTTGTTAGTATAATGATGGTTTAATACAATACAAAGAACTAAACAAAGTATAAAATCAAAGTGTATTTTAGAGAAGGATTTAAATTTAAGGAATGGATTTTATCATCATAGTATTAGGATCGGTGCATCATTAGAATCAGACACCGTCGTGAGAATTTTAGATCCAATCTCATCACTTGAATTCAAATTAATAAGAATTAATGATTTTGTAGAGAGGAAAAAAAAGAGAACTATTTTCTTCGTTTCAAAAAGATATATATTCTAGAGTTTTCATACTTATAAAGAAAACACTTAAAATTTTAAAATAAATGCATTATTTTATGTGTTTAATAATTTTCTATAATTTTCACTAATTAAAATTCAGTAAACATAATTAATGTCTTTAAAATTTATAATTTATCATTATTACATATATTAAAAAGGTAAAATATAGATTTTTTAGAAATATTTTTTTTTCTTTTTAAAACATGGATATTTTGAAACGGAGGGAGTATTGGTTGGAGTATTGATTATAAGTTTGATTATAAGTTTGTAACAATATAAACCAAAGAAGCAAAGAAATAATACCACCGGCTGTTTGAATCGCTTATGTAATGGAAGGGGACAGAAGGTGATTTAAAGACGAACATGTAGAGATTAGGGTTTTGGGAGATGGCGATGTGATCTTACATTATTTTATCTACAAGATTAGCCCATCTAAAATTTCTATTAATCCGCCCTAATCTTTTTATTTCACCAAACTAAGCTAAAATATAATTTGGTTCAAATATTTGGTGACATTTTTCCAATACTGAGTTTATTCGAAAACCGAAAACTGCATAAGAGCAGTTTCTATGGTAATATTTTATCATATAATTCTTAAATTATATATTTATGTATTTATATAAGTGTACTAAAAGTTTTAGAAACCCAATGAATAATATCCAAATTGGGTATTATTAGTTAAACACTAAAACATTGACAATTTATAATAATTAAGTGGTTAAAGTTAATGTTACCTTTAATGAATTTTATATATAATTAAAAATAAATTTTAATTAATAATATTAAAATTTTATTAAATAAAATAATTCTTATATATATATATATATATTATAAACTAATAAATATTTATAAAACGATTAAGCCCGCACGTGCGGGCAAAACACCTAGTTGGGTATTATTAGTTAAACACTAAAACATTAAAAAAATTTAGTATGTTGTTTAATTTTAAAATAAATTAACAAAAAGAAACATCATATTAATATATGTATAATACAATTACATCAAAGTACATCAAGTTATAAATTTTTAATATAATATTATGTACAAATAAAAACAATTATTATCAAATTTGTATATTATAAAATAATATATTCTACTTTATATGTAAATTACAAAATAAAAATATACATGAATTTTTTTATAAAACCAATGATTTATAAATTTATGTTGAATATAAGTTAAATCAAACATCTGTACGGAGATGCAAGTTAAAGTTCTAATATAGATTACAACGGGATGGTCAATTTTTAGAATGAAATAATCTGGAATATTTCATTCCAATTTTTTTTATCAATTCCACAGAAAAGTCAACAAAGTTTTAAAGAAAATTATTTCATTACAATTTTGATCATGAATAAATGGAAGGGCAATTCTCTTAGATAGCCCTTTTTAAGTTTTTATCACAAAAATAGCCCTCAAAAAATAAAATGACCAAAATAGACCATTTTTTTTTTGAAAATTTCAATTTTTTTTATTTTTTTTTTGAAATTTGAAACCCTAACCCCAAACCCACCCCTTTACTCTAAACCCTAAAGTCCAAATTAGTTAACCCTAGGGATATAAATGCATTTTTATGCATTTTTTAGCTTCAAAAAAAAACATTTTGGTCATCTTTTTCTTAAAAACCTATTTTTGTGACAAACAAACTAAAAAGGGCTATCTAAGGGAATTTCTCTAAATGGAATGAATTTTATTTCATTTTCTCCATATTCCATTCCTCTAATTCCATTCGTTTTTATTCTACTGATTTTCACCGTTCTATAAATTGAAGGCCTCCAAGTTCTCATTAGACACAACTCAAAAACACATTATCTTCGTTGAGTTATCATCTCTGATCATATTGTAATCATCTCCTTAGAGAGTTATGGCAATTTCAAAAGCTTTTATTGCTTCTCTTCTCATATCTCTTCTTGTTCTCCAACTCGTCGAAGCAGACGTGGTACGTATTTTTCATGGCAAATACACAACATATACCTATTTATTTGACTAAACATACTTATTATATTTATCCTTTTCCGAATATCCACACAGGAAATCTCAAACAAAAATAATGGTGACGGCAGTAAGATTGGTAATTATATTAGCTTATATGTGCACACATAGATAGTAAAATACATGTAAGTTTTATAATAAGACTAACGTTTATTTTTGTAGATTGTGGAAGTGCGTGTAAAGCACGGTGCATGCTCTCAAGTAGACCGAACCTTTGTCACAGAGCGTGCGGGACTTGCTGCGCCAGGTGCAACTGTGTGCCACCAGGCACGTACGGAAACTACGACAAGTGCCCGTGCTACGCCAACCTCACCACCCACGATGGTCGCCGCAAGTGCCCTTAAGTAAACCAAAACAACTCTCAAACTTCTGCGGTTGTTCAATATGATCAAGACTATTTGGTTTTGTTTGTCAGTAATTGTTGGCATTACTTTGTATTTGTGTGTGGTTCTACGTGAAATAATCTCGTTGTATTGTTTCATTTTCTAAATATAATGTTATGTTGCTTTATGGATAATTGATTTAAATGCTTTTCATGAAGAGAAATTCTCTTAAATAGCTCATTTTAGTTTGTTCTTCACAAAAATATTTCTTAAGGAAGAAAATGATCAAATTAAAAATTTCAAAAAAATATATGCTACTTTGGTCATTTTATTTTTTTAAGACTATTTTGTGACAAAAACTTTAAAAAAACTATTTAAGAGAATTACCATTTCCTCAATGATCGGCTGTTTTTGAAATGATATATTACAATTGGACTGACTGGGTATCGTTATAGGGTGTTGTCAATTTTCTTTATAAATTTAAAGCACAGTTAGCATCAATATATATTCGGGTATTCATAAATTTGGTCCACAAAATCCATACTATAGAAAATAGTAAATGAATATCATATAGGTTTGTCTAAAAAACAAAATAGATGACTAGCGTATAGGATAGATGGATAGCAAAGTTGTTGTAAATATAGCACGAGGGAAGAGTTGGACAAATGCAATAAACACTTCAGCGAAGAGATATAAGCTTTTTTATTTAAAAAGAAAACAATCCATTGTGGATCAGAAGTGGAATTGGTCTCATGTGTTGTTTTAAGAATGGTTGATGTTTTTTGAAGCTTCTTCAGCAAACAGATGTGTTAGATTTACACCAAAAAAAAATCAGATGTGTTAGTCTAATTGCGAAAAATGTTATGAAAAGAAATAGGTGGCCGTCGTATGTTGCACCTAGTCAGAGCCGGATCTCGGCATAGCCAAATGAAACATTGGTCTCGGTTCCTAAATTTTTTACAAGTTTTTTTTTACAATTATAGGCTCCTAAAAATTAGTTTTAGCCTCCAAAATTTCTAGAATTCTTAAAAAATATTTCAAACTTCTAAAATCTCAGATCTAGCCCTGGAGCTAGTCACAGTTTGGTGAGAGGGTTTATTCCTTTGTTTGATTAGGATGATCTGTGTAAAGTCATTTGGTGGTAATTTTTTGGGGGGTTGTGTCTAGTGATTGTATATTTGCTCGTTTGGTGTTGATGGCTGTTGTTGTATGGGTTGTTTGAAAGACTTCTTCAATATGAAAATAAGTGGGGAAAAAATTCCCATTGTGATAAGGTCTTTTTCTGTCGTAACGCATTAGGTTTTCTGGTAGGCGAAAGGAAAAATAAAAATAAAAAAAGACGAAGCCCCCGGCGAGGATCGAACTCGCGGCCTTTCGCTTACGAAGCGAACGCAATACCACTATGCTACGGAGGCGATTACAACCATTTGTGTACATTTAGTAATTTTTCTACAATAAGTCAATAACTATACAAAACGTAGCTTTAGTGGAACTTAACTCATAATTATCGGTCTTCTGTCTAAAACCGTTCTTTGCATAGCTTACAATTGCACATTTTATGGGCCGTAACTCAATTCGTAATAATGGGCCTTATTCAAGAATCGTTTTTTTTCGCATAGCTTTATTTAATTGAAGAAAAAGATAGTGGGAAATTAGTACTTTCAAATTTATGTGTCAGTTGTCAAACGAGTTTGATAAGATCTGCCCAGTTAGTGAGTCAAGAAAAAAGATCTGCCCATTAGTATTCTGAGATTTTTGAAAACAATTTTTTATTTATAACGTTGTTTCACATAGGAACTACTTCAAAACACTTTCAAGTTTCAATCAAACGAGTTGGAATATTGTTTTAAAGCATTTTTGCACTTTTCATTTTATAAGAAACACATAAATGGAATGTCCAAAAGTGAAAGATAATCAAATGGGTAAATAGAAAAAAAAGAAGAGAAGAATCAATTTATTTGGTAGACACAGTAGACATTTGGCAGAAACCACCTGACTTGTCGATTTCAGTGTGATGAAATGATGAGACATCTGAACAGTAATAATAGCCGTCGGTTTTAACATCACCACAACTTCAACCTTTTTTTATCTCTCTCTCTAGACTCTAGAGTCAAGGCTATGAGGTCTTTCTACCTCTAGTTTGGGGGCATTTGGGGTTTTGGACATTGGGGAAGTGCTGCCGTTTTTTTGATTGGACAGGTCTAAAAAGAAACACCGTGACATTCTCTCGTAGTTATTGAAGACAGCCAGACGTTTGAGTTACAGAAGGGACCGGTTATACCAAGTTATCATAGCTTTTCTCGGGGTACATTTTGGTTATAAATGGTTAAAGAGTAGTACTCTCTTAGTATTAAATTAATTAATTCTCCTTCTAGACTTAATTTTTTAAAACAAGTGTCGTTTTTGTTTTAATGTAAAATTTATTAATTAAATTTTTTAATTTATTTTATAATTAATTAAAATATGATTATGTGTATAATTAATTAAATTTTTATTTTAGAAATATACAAAATTACATATTTTTTTAATATATATGCATAAACTCGATAATTAAAATGAAAGAGGGGGAGAGTATTAAACACTAGGTACTTCTAAATCAATCAAAATCACTGAATTATATGATGTGTTCAAACAATTGGATGTCTAGTCCTATAAACGTATGAAATTAAATGGCGCACGCATATTTAATATTTTCTAATTAAGAAATTCCACAAATTTCAAACCATTCAATTAATTAGCCGTTTGGTCATTTATTGATTAGTCAGCTTATTATTAATAGGTCTTAAAAATAATTTTAACTAAATAAAACAGAAAAATGTAGAAGATATTGAGATTAAAATAATTATTTACATATAAACTGAGTTTATTTTTCATATCCAATATGATCATTTGAAAAATAAAAAAAATAAAAAGGGGATATGAGATTGTGTAGGACGGATTCAAAATGATAGGCATAGGAAACCCATGCAGTAGCAAGTACATTTTCAGCTCTTAATGCTGACGTGTCTGACAAAACGATCTCTTCATTAATGACGTGGCAAAAACACTGAAACAAATCGGACGGTGATCGTGTCTCTTTCATTACACACCGTTCGATACACAGAGAGGGGAAGATAAAACGAGAGAGAATAAGCGTTTTGTTTTGTTTTGTCATTATCGTGTGACATTTATAAAAGCAAGCGATCGAGAGAGAGCGAAGCGACAGCTTCGGATTATCCGTCTTTTTCTTTTTTGCTCGAATGTGCAAAAACTTTGAGAAAATAGCGTAGCCTTAGAGATAGAGTTAGAAGAGAGAGAGACCACACCAAGGTTTGATTTTGATCTCTTTTCTCTTACTAAACTCTTTTTTTTTGTTTGTTTGTTTTGCAGATGAATGAATCAAAAGCTTTGAATGTGTGTTTTTGATAAAACTTTAAACTACTTGCTTTGTGTCAGTTACACATATCAATGTTCTTTGATAAGATTTGAAGAACAGTGACTCCTCCATTAATGAAGTTTCTTTCTTTCTTTCTTTCACTATTTGAAAAAATATCACTTTTTCAAAAAATTCAACGATCTACACTGTTTTTTTGCAAGCGAGGTTCTTCACGGGTTGTATGTTAAAAAAAAAACTCCTTTTTTTGTTCACGAAGAGAACCTGATTCCTTGAGACACGAGAAACGAACTTTTCTTCTCTTTAACTTCTTTTTTTTCTTTACCTTTCTTCCTTTTTGTGTTATATCTTAAAGTGTGTGCCTTTTTTTCTTTTTGTTTGCAGAGATGTTGTTGAAGTGAGGAGATTTATTTTCTGGTTATCTCTGCTCCTCTTGAGTGGTTAGAGGAAGAAGAAGAAGAAGAAGACAGAAGTAAATCTTAATAAAATGGAAATGGGTCGTCGAGATATGAGACGTGGAGAAGGAACCAATCGATCATCCAAGAAAAAATCTGGTAAAATTCCAAATCTTTTTTTTTTTTAATTCCATAATTTTCAGTACCCAACAAAATAAAATAAAAAATCACAAAGTTCTCTCCTTTTTTTGTCGTTTTATGTTAAACTCAATCGTCGTTTCGTTTGCTCTGTTTAGTAGGATCTGTGGTTTCTGCAAAACACAAGAAAGGAACTTTGAAGAAACTGAGTTTAGCTGATGATGACGACAAACTGAATCATAAGAAACAAGAGATGATGATGTGTTACGACTTTCCTTCTTCAGATTTAGAAAACGAACATGTCTCTAAGAAGAAGAAATCTTCTAAGCTTCTAAAAAAGGTAAACTTCTTCCTCAATCTATTAAACCTCTCATTAGGGAACACTAATCTCTCTCTTTCTCTCTTCAGAGTTTGATGGAGAGTAATGGTGTTGTTGTGCATCCTCATGCTTCTGTACCAAGGAAGCTTCGTTCAGGTGCTTTCTTCTTCATGACCCTCTCTCTCTCTCTCACATACTCTTATCTTTACCAGTTTCTCATTTTTTTAATAAATAAAATGGAATGTTTTTTAACCTATATGATGGAGAGATCTGTGCAAGTGTCAGTAAATCTCAGTTTCTGAGTAGTTGGGAAGATCATGGTGTTTGAAAATCTTGGATTGTTTTTCAAGCAATCTCTATTTTACTTTCTTTTTATGGACCGCAAGATTCTGCTACTTGTCTTTTTATAATAATCAAAAGCTTCTTATTTTATGTTCTTTCTTATCTTTAAAGCTTGTCTTTATTACTTTGGCAAACTCTTTACCACAAGTAATCTGCTGTTCCTTTTTCTTACGTAACTCTTTTTCACTTTTGTCTTCTTTTTTTTTGTGAGTTGCAGCTATGAAGAAGAGGAATCTTGAATCTGTTTCTAATCTATCCTCTCCTTCTAAGAGACTCAACATGGATTTGGTTAAGAAGGAGAATCAAGAAACGGTTTGTTTTTTATTCAATCATAGACTACAAGTTCTTTTTAGTAGAATAGAAACAAGACTTTGAGTTAATGTTTTTTTCTAATGGTTTGGTTAGGATGTAAAAGCTATTGTCTCTGAGTCCATGGTGATTTCGAAAGATGAAGAAGAAGTTGCAGAGACTTTGTTCGGTTTAGCTGATATGTTTAACGAGTCTGGTTCTCTTGATAACAAGACCTGTGAGCCTTTGTCGTCTGATGATGATAAAGAAACCACCAAAGCCTTGGTTGTGGAAACTAAAGATGAACCACTTGAACCGGCGGTTTCACTTCTCTCTTCAGAGAAAACTAAGCAGCTTGATGAGATGCCTTTACAGCAAGATCATAACCAGCAAAGCAGCTCAGTGAATGTGACTGATACACCTGTAAGTACAAAACCAAACACTCTTAAGTTATACTCTCTTGGTTAAGATTCAAACTAATGATTTTATTCAAACTTGGTAGGCAAGGGCCATGGAAACAAAGGCTGCAACAAGTGATATTGAGTATAAGAGCAACGGTGAGAAAAGCTATCTTACAATAAGTTATAAGTGTTGAGGTTAGTACTGAGTTATGTGCGTTTTTAACAGGTCTTGCTCTGTGGCCTGGCCTATCTTCTACAAAGCTTCCACCATGGATGGGTCAAGCTGTTTCTCCTACCAAGAATGCTTCACCGTTAAGCATCCGTCCAAGGAAGTTGAAGAAATGTGCCTCTCACATTTACATTTGCAGGCTCATCAAAGCATTACAGAGCAACCAAACCGAACAAAGATCTTTAGATATGTCACAATGCAGACTACCTGATCCTGTGACAACGTCTAGTGACTTTAAAAGCAAGATTGTTCCATCCAATAGGTTTGAGAATCCACATCTGTTTGATTTACACAAGACACATGATCCAAAACCTGTGCAAGAGGACAAGACCCAGCTTTCTTTGGAGCTCTATGGTCCGCACACTACTCAGAAACAGGTAACATACATATCTGTTTTTGTGTTAGGTTAGTTTCTTTTCCTCTCTGAGTTTAACTCTAATTTCACTTTTGAGTGAACAGAGCTACGACTTCCTGTCTCTCTCATCTAATGGAGCAGCACAATCTCATTTCCCATCTCCAAACTCATTTCCACAGTATCCTGTCTCTGCAGCTTACAATACCCAGCTCTCACCTGCAGTCTCTAGCCATCAGGTGACCTAAGTTATCTCTCTTCTGAACAAACTCTTGCTTGTAGCTAATGTTTTCAGTTGCATAATAGTGCGACTTTCATCTTGTAGATGCAGCAAATGTCTCCTTACCTAGCAAGTAGATTGCAAACTGCTTACAACGCAAACCAGCAGCAGCAGCAACAGCTTCAAAAACGGATGTGGGCTGCTGCTCAGTACAGACCTTTAACAAGTGGAAACACCGTGCCGCGGAACCAATACAGCAAACCAAACCTCTCCTTAAACCTGGCTAGTATTCAACCTCTACAAGTTGCTTCCTCGCCAAGGTACAACAACAATGTATCTCATCAACAGCAACATCGTCTCATGTCTGCTGCTGCGATGTCAATGAGCCATCACCATAACAACAATCGTTCGCGGATGGTGATGAACAGACAAGAGCACCGTTTCCCACTTATCTACGAAGATACAAGAACACCATTGCAGCTACTCTGCAACGAGCAGTCGTGAAGCTGCTCTGGTTTATATTAGTTAAACTAGTTTCCAAGTATCATATAGTTGGTTTAGAAAGGAAAAAACAGAGTTCTGTTCTGTATTCGCTGGAATATGAGTTTTTCTCAGGTGATGAAAATCGGATGAACAAGATTGTCAGTGAGAGATGATTGAATCCACCTTTCCTTTTTATGTATAAATGAGAAACACAGGGAAAAATACTACGTTTTCTTTCTATATCTGAGTTTCTTGTGTGGCAAGTAATATGAGTTCCTTGTGGAGCAAGTAATTTGGATTATTGAAAAGACAAACATGGTTATCCTATAACATGACAAATGTACTAGAATATAGCCATCATGTTTCTAACTAGCTAGTTGTTTTATGGACAACCATTTATTAAATAGCATATATACTCAACAAAACTTTAAAATATTATTTAAATTTTGAAAAAGTAGAGTATTCTGAAGAAGTGGAGATGAAGAAACTAATATGCTTTGCGTAAAATCTGACTTGATTCTAAAGTCACCAAGCCTACTATAAGCTTGTGTATCTCTCGCTACTTCTTCACATGAGAGTAAAGCAGCCATAGATGGAGACTATGAAGAGAGCAGAGATCGACACAACGGCACCGTTTAAAACCGTCAAAGAAGCTGTGGCTTTGTTCGGTGAGAGAGTCTTAGCAAGTCAAATCTATTCAAACCATCTCAAAGTGGTATGTCTCATTCTCGCTATCTTTCTTTATTTGAGTTTTCTTTTTCTATTAATCTAATTTCGAGATTATGGGAAGAAAACAGATGGAGGATCCAGCAAAGATTGAGATAGAGCTTGAAGAGACAAAACACAATCTCAAAAAAGCAAAAGAAGAAAGCATGCAAGTGATGAACTCTTTGTCTTGTCTCAAGGAAGAGCTTGAGAGGACAAGACAAGAGCTTCAGAAGCTGAGAGTAGATCATGATGAACCCGTAAAGAAAATTGATGATACTGTTTTCAAAACCAAGTTTGAAGTGTTGGTTCCACATGTTGATGATGGACCACCGATTAGTACTAGTCCAAGGTTGAGGTCGATGAGTGAGAAGAGGTACGTGAAATTTGCAAACCCAACGACGGGTAGTAATAATAATAATGGTCCTGTGGTTGGGATGTTTCTTGGGAGACACCCTTCAATGAGAAAGAAGGAGAAGATAACAAAGACGAAGAAGAAGAAGAGTTTGGTTCCTTTGTTTATTGGAGGGATTTTCTCAAAGAAAAAGGTTTTGCAATGAAACAGCTTGGTTTATAAAATTTTCTTCTATTTTCTCGTGTGTTTTGTTTTTGGTTATATGATAATAATGTCATATGTGTGACCTTCATAAATGGTTCTTGACTATATTTTATTTCTACTTCCACTTTAAAATAAATAAAAACTGATATCAAAACCTCAAAATGAATATTTCAAGCTAAATGGACATGCCAAAAATATTCACAGTAGTTATATGAGTTTTAATACAATTTAATTATATATATGTGTATCTAAAAGTCACTAGAGATTTCAGGAGTATTAATAGTTTGCTATAAATCTTGTGACTACAAAAATCAAATAAAATCGTGTTCATTCAACCACTGTCACAATTACCACTAATAAAATATAACGTTAACTAATCTTGTTAAAAATCCTGGTATTTATATCATAAGTATAACATCTTCTATATATCAAGACAATATCAGCAAGTTTTTGTTAATCTAATATAAGATGCCACATAGACCGATCTAAGAGAAGTTTCTCTATAACGTAAGATTAATCATAGGTTCATTTGAATTATAATTAACGCATAGCTAAAGCTGTAGTTAGTAGTTACATTTAGGCAGAGTTTTGTGGTTGTCCTGCATTTAAATTTGACCTAGTTTTAATTAGGGCACAATAAATTCTGGGACAAGTAAGCAAACATTTAGCTTCAAAAACATTATGCGTACAACAAAACAAGAGTTCGGTCTTTAAAATAAAGTACATATAAAAAGGTTTGTAGTGAAATGATTAGAGAGGAGACATGGAGAGAACCTAGAAGAATTGTAAGGCTTTTGGTGAAATGATTGTTCGATTAAGATCTCTCTCCCTTTTTCATAGTGAAGTGTAGTTTAAGATTTTTGCATATGAATTTTAAAATTATCAAAATTTCTATTTTATTTTTATTTAATATAATTTTTTATTTAGTTTTATTTATTAATTAAAAATAGAGGTAAAATTGATAATTTTTTAAATTGTTTGTATTAAAAATATAAAACAACATCTATAATGAAATAAAAACAAAAACTTAAACCGATACTTAATATGAAACTGAGAGAGTATAATTTAAAGTTTAATGATAATTATGATTATGTTTTGTACTTTAGTTCTTTTTCAAAGTTAACACTAAACTTGTAACATATCAAACAGGTCTGGATGATGTGTTCACCATATCAACACATGTTTGGATCATATTTGAAGTTAATCTGTAACGTTGAGCATTGTTCTTCATCATATATCGATCTTTTTGCATTACTATAATTATTTGTCGTATTAATTTGCAATACTATGTGGTCTCTCATGAGATTGTTCTTGTTTCTCTTACAAATTATGTCTTCCCTTCAACTGTTAAACATCCTGTTATCTCCCTTCCAATACAGTTGATAAGCGTTTTCCAAAGAGGAGCATCAAGTAGCACAATAAACAATGTAAGCAGCTTCTGACAACGAGGAAAGTTCCAATGGCTGCCTCTTAGCGTGCAACCTCTTTACTATTTAAGGGTTAATTTTGAACCCTTATACTTTTATTACCTCTTTACCTCTTTATCTCAGTAATATACTTTTATTCACATAATTCGCAAACAATTATATTCCTTTTAATCAAAAACAGCTTTCTCTAGAAAAATTAGTAAAGAACGGGGAGGATAAAACATTTACTGAGTACGCATGTGGTAGCAATTATAGCACTCTCTGCCACTTCCACACTGTTTGATGCCCACACAGTGTGAACAAAGCTATTGAAAATTACTGTGGTTAATAAACACATCTCCGAGTTAAAAAGCCATGAATATTTTACACATTAGCTTATTTATTAATTATTACTTCTTTTCTTTCATTTTAATTATCGTTTTAAGTTTATCTACATATATTAAAAATATATAAATTTTATATATTTTCAAAACAAAAACATAATTATCTATACATTTAATCATATTTCAACTAATGAAAAAATAAAATAAAAAATTTTATTAATAAATTTTGTATTGAAACTCTAAAACAATACTTATTTTAAAACAATTTTTTTTACTACACCGATAATTAAATTGAAACGGGAGTAATAGTATAATCACAATCTTTTGGCCCACCAGTACTCTACTAATTACTTCTTCTTAGCCTAACCATCAATTTAACAATAATAATTAGCTTGGTTACGTAATTACACCTAATAGTTAATACTCCCTCCGTTTCATATTAGTTGTCGTTCTAGGTTTATGCACACAGATTAAGTAAACATTTAATTTTACATATTTTCAAAATAAGAACACTATTACCAATACACCTAACCATATATCAACCAATAGAAAAATAAAATAGAGAATATTACTAATAAATTTTGCATTGAAAACCGAAAACGACACTTATTTTGAAACAAAAATTTTACACCAGAACGACATCTAATTTGAAACGGAGGGAGTAACAAGATGGGGTTTATGATGCAGGTTAAGATCTTAAATGATGATTAACCTAACCTCCCTACAACATTAAAAAGTTAGAAAACGCATTATTTTCTGAAGTTAATATAACAAATTCAAGATTCTACAACCTTGTAAATAACCACGAAGCAAGGTAATATAGCCCTCGGGTTATAAACCACCAGCTCCTCCAGATTCGAATAAACTCCGGCGTTGACCGCCACCGAGTCAAACACACCGCCGCTCGAAGAAACTCCAACCGTCGAGTTATCTTCCACCGGAGCCTTCTTCTCCTCCGCCGTAGACTCGACACGTTTAACACTCCCAGCTATCACACGACACACAAGCATCACTCTCCTCGCATCATCACCACACCTCAGCAAATCATCAGCCCTTCCACTACTCGCCGTCGTCCTCACGCCGCCGCCGCTCACGGCTGCGTTGACTCCTCCGGCGCCGGGTTTCCCTTGGAAACCGTGTCGAATCACGTTGCACACGCCGCAGCTAGGGAGATTAGAGCAGAGAGAAGAGGAGCCACGTGATCCGAGAGAGCAAGTGAGAGTGGTGCAGTGGAAACGGAGAAGCTCGTTACCGTCGGCAGCACAACGAGCATCTTTTCTTGTGGTTTGAAGTGCACGCGCCTTCACTGCGTCTCGGCAATCTTCGAACCGTTGGATTGTACGTTGATTGTTGTGTACTTTTAATATCCGTTCGATCTTACAGAGTGGACTGTCCCTTTTAAGCCAGCTTGACTTGAATATGATCTCCACTATGTTTCGACCCGAATCTTCCGGACCTAACTCCGACACTGCAATTAAACGACAACGTTTAAATCAGGGAACATGATAAAAGTCTAGAAACAAAAGAAAAAACTGAGTTTTAAATTCGGTTTGTCAGGGGACATTGAATTTAGTTAAGAACTGTAACAGCTGTTCATGTTTTTAGTACAAATGGTCCCATCACACAGAAGTGTGTCCAAGCAAAAAACCATAAAACTATACTCTCTCCGTTTCATATTAGTTGTTGTGTGCATGTTTATGCACACAGATTAAGAAAACATTTAATTTTACATATTTTCAAAATAAAAATACTATTACCAATACACCTAACCATATATCAACCAATAGAAAAATAGAGAAGAAAATATTACTAATAAATTTTGCATTGAAAACCGAAAACGACACTTATTTTGAAACAAAAATTCTATTCCAGAACGACAAATAATTTAAAACGGAGGGAGTATAATATACGGTTCTCCATTAATATTCCTCTTCTATTTTGTATTTTTGCGTTAAGTGAATTTCTATTATAATTACAAACTAACAAAATGCCAAATCTTCCTAATTTTATTTTATAGATATCATCACCGACAATAACAATGAGATCTTGATCTTGATCTTGGTTTCATTACTGGAAAAAAAAACTAAGCATATTAGTAAATTATTGCTTAGCACTATTATAAATCCTAGTGAAAAAAATAAATCCAAATGTGTAATTACCAAAACATGTGTGAGGACTCGGTACTAGATTCATTGCTTTAGAAATGCCACTAGATGAATAAAAAGGTCTTAATACTATTACTAGGGTTAACTTTAGAAACGTGACAACACACACAAAAATTAATATTGTAGCGAGAGCGTAATTAAATAACGTGAGCTTAGTGATAAAGTCGAACAAATTAAAGAAAAAAATGTAACGTTACCTGCGTGACGAACCGCTTGATGAAGCTCTAAGCTTTCAAGCTTCGGAAAAACTTCTCCACACTGGGAACAAGCACGAACCCTAGGCGAAATCGGATACCTAAATTTTAAAAACTAAAAAAAATCAATAGCTTTTAAAAATAAAATAAAATCAATAAATGATACTACAACAAGTATAATTATAGCTAATTACCTGCTAGGGTCAACGATCATGTGACATTCGTAACAACCAGAGAGTTTACGGAACTGCATGGCTCTAAACGACGTCGTTGCAGATGACGTAGTTGAGCCATATGTAAGAGACCGAGACGATGAAGAAGAACCGTGTTGACCTGGTTTCCGAGTTATAAGACGAGTCTCTGAGTCAGGAGTAGCCGAGTTAGCTACCTCTGGAGAGTGGTCTGCTCTGTGAACCACACGAGTGTTGCCGTGAGCCACGTCTCGAAACCTGCAGATGGAGCTGCACGATGAGCCTAGCTTGGAAGGTGATAATAAGTGAGTTGTCGTGGAGGGACCGTGTTGAGAGTTCCTGGAAGGATCGTGGATTCTTGACCCTTCGATTTGCTTGCAAGTCAAGAGGTTCTTGATTTGGTCCCATGAAGACGGTTGCTTCTGAGGTTCTACTGCTTTCTGCTTTTGCGGTTTCTGCGTTTGGCCGGTGGGATTCTCGCGTTTCTTGCGTTTGCTCGGTGGGGGAGTGTGTTTTGGAGGTTCTGTGTTTTCCGGCATGAAAGTTAGTAAAGCCATTGAAACTGAAAGAGAAGCTCTTGAGAGAATGTGAGAGTTTCTTTTTGGTTCTTTGGTTATAATAACACTTTTTGGTTGGTGTTGAAATCGAAGATGGATCTAAGATGGGGTAATAAAGGAGGGAAAGATTTAAGTGGTGGGCTCTATGTTTCTTTAATATTTTTTTTTACTGTTTTACTTTCTTACCTTTCATTAATGTTGGCATCTGTTTGCTGCTATGTTGGTTAGGCCTGGGCGTTCAGGATCTCCTTCGGATTCGGTTCAGTTAATTCGAATTTTTGGTATTATGTTCATAAGTCTCATACGGGTTTTATCTATTATTGGATGAGATTCGGTTCGTTTTTTTTTTCTGGGTTTGGTTTGAATCAGATCGGATTGTAACCAATGTCTGAAATTGTCAAAACAAATATTTTTTAAAATCATTAAAAATTAGTTAAATTATCTTGAAAATAACAAATAAAATAAATTATAAAATATTTAGAATACTACAAAATATCTGAATTACTTTAATATATATAAAAATATTAACATATTTAATTAATTTTGGATGTCTTCGGATCCTAG
Source organism: Sinapis alba (assembly GCA_012274485.2). Lineage (NCBI taxonomy): Eukaryota > Viridiplantae > Streptophyta > Magnoliopsida > Brassicales > Brassicaceae > Sinapis > Sinapis alba. The sequence continues at coordinate 66,899 of MU106499.1, forward strand.
GTTAGATTTTAGTTCGGTTCGGGTTATATCCAAACCCAAAGTACTAAGCGTATAAGTCCCATTCAAATATTTTTATATAACAGTTTAGATCCGGTTTCGGTTTTTTCAGTTCAAGTTTAAATAGGTAATTCGGGTTGGGGTGAAACGTCAATGCCGAATGTTGGTACAGTTAACTGTTATATTAAAAGAAAACAGTATGTGATATGAATTATAAGTCCTAAAGTGCTTATGATAAGAAGAAAGAATTACACTAAGAGGCAGTTTATGAGTTTTATTAACATTATAGGACAGTTATCACTACTCACACACTTTTCTTTAACTAAAATCCACTTTCACTTATAAACTAACTAAATAATGTTGACAGCTAATATCCATTACGCTAACTAAAATAAAGTGGGACCCTCTGTCTTTCTTCTTTATCTCCTTTTCTGTAGATTTCTATAATTTTTCGTAAATGAAATATGATTCTTCCATATTTATTTTTTTCAGAAAAAAATTTCTTTAATCATTATCTTTTTTAAAAGCTATCTTTTGAGATATGTCAAGATATATGGTTGATGGTAGTGTAGTAATGGCGTATTCGACGACAACATCAACGTCGACGTAATCTGTAGAGACGTCGGTAACTCTTGTCTTTGGATTAGCGGAAACATCTTCTCGTCACTCGAACTCATTGTTCTCAACATCTTTATCTCACCTATAGCCGTCGCAAAAAGCTCGAGACATCAATGGTCACCTTTGCCTTTTTTGCACTTTTGATCCTTACCGTTTTGTATAATTTTATATTAAATCTATTTTTTAATTGTGCGTATCTCTACTTGAATTAAACCCTAACTTCTTGATTGATCATTCCAGACTATTTTTATAATTGCACGAATGATCCTTGTTTTTTATTTCTTTTATTTCACCCTCAAGCATTCAAAATAAACAATTTTTCTTTGATTTAACCTCAACTTAATCAATTATTTTATATAGTTCTTGTTAATGCAATTAAACACATATATGCACATGTAACATTTTAAAAATCTCAAAATGAACTGAATGAACTAAGAGTGATTTACACTTAAAGGCAATTTCTCATATATGCCATCTTATGTCTAATTTGATCTACTTTTGTTATTTTTGATATTTTTATCAACTGTTACGTGTACCGATTCATCATAAATTTTGATGAATTCATCATTTATCACAAACAGTTATTGTTTTAATTTACTTTTGATGTACACGTGTACTCGTCATATAGTGTACACAACCCAATTGTACACAAAACAATAATCTTTTTATACAGAATATGTTTTCATATTGAATAAATTTATGTGACAAGGCTGGAGCATCCCATCTCTGCCGTTGTCTTCTTCTATTATGTATGTGTACATTCTTTTGATTCACTTTCGATGTACAATATGTACACGATACATAATGTACACAACCCAATTATGTTGAACACTGATTTGTTGATGAAATGTAATTGATTATATCAAACATTAACATGTTATTATACATAAGTCAGACTCATGTGTGTAAACAAGCAAAAAAAATAAAAATAACCATTGATGCTCTCGAGTTTGTTCTGACGGAGCCGCGACGGTGAGATTTGATGCCATGACACCAGAAAATATGAAAGAATCTAGCGACACTAATTCCGTTGGTCCATAAATACAAGAGCTTTGGTTGAAAGTTTAAAGGAGTCCATGGTGTGGAGGTTGCAGTGGCTGAAATTTATGGCAAAGCTCTATTGAAATGGAAGAATGTGATGGAAGAGATGACCAAGAAGATTGTGATGAATTTAAAATTTTGATAGTCTAGACTTTAACGAATCTGAAATATTTTGGAAAAATTGAGAAAAATAAAAAATTTATAATTAAATTTTGGCTGCAAAAAAAAAATAAAGAACGAAACTGATTGAAGAAGATAATGAAAGAGAAAAGATGGGTCCTACTAGTTGAAAAATTCAATTCTAGTTTCACTTTAGTTAAGAAAAACTACCTTAGTAGCTAAAAGTGTCTCTGAGTGTAATAAAAACTCAGAAACTGCCTTTAAGTGTAAATCACTCTGATAAGAAATTAGTTAGAAGAAAATGACATTAAATCTTTTTGGACTAGTTTGGTTGGCTTGTATGTGCTTTAACAGTTAACTCCTTCACATCTAATCTTCCATTACAGTTTGACCTTGTTAAGAGCTGACTTAGTCAGTGTCAATAAAGCTTCCATTGGTCGAAATGCAAAATGAATATGCGACGCAAACAGTTTGGTATTATTATTATTTTACTTAAGTTATCTTAATGATATCTTATTATTAATAGACGCTAGTACATACTACTAATATAAATGTAAAATCACTTTCTTACACAAACGTAAATTCACGTTTAATAGCAGTTTGTTGAAATAAATAAATTTTGGAAACTAATCTATGTTAATCTTTTCACTTTTTTGTTTGTAAAAATTGGGGTTTCCCAAGCATAGGCCAGAAAAGATGATTTTGATAACAACAGTAATCATGGTAAAATAATGGTCAAACAATTGTTTTAACCGATCAAGATTACACGTTAATAACAGACAAGGTTTTTGGAAACGTTGTATTTGGAACTGTGATTACGTATTCCAAATGTTCTATTTGTCTCGAATGAAATTTCCAATGTCTTTAATTTCTTAATTTTTTGTCGACATTTCTTAATTTCTTATATACTCCATATAAATCTTGACAAATTTTTCTTACTTGTATAGAGTTTTGTGTACAATTTAATACTCCTTCCGTTTTGCAAAGAGTGTCGTTTTGATGTTTTATTTTTGTTTCATAAAAGGTGTCGTTTTCTATTTTCAATGCAAAATTTATAAATTTTATTTTTCAATTTAATTTTCTATTGGTTGAAATAGTGTTAGGTGCATGGGAAATGATGTTTTTATATAGAAAATATGCAAAATTAAATGTTTTCTTAATTCGTGTGCAGAAACTTAAAATGACACTTATTATGAAACAGAGGAAGTATTAAAATAAATATTTTATAAAGCTATATTGATAAAAAAAAGAATTATGATTTCTTTGTTCCTGAAAATATTCTATCCCCTTCTACCCCGAGCACACGCAATGGAGCCGTAGACAGTCACTCTACTGTGCTTTATTGAAAGTTCCCATCGCGATTGTCCAGTGTTGTCCTTCATCTCAATAAGAAAATAATTTTCAGGATAGATGGACTACAATTAATCTCACTATAGTAATTATTCGTGGAGTTACACTTGAAGTTAGTGTAAGAAGTATGGGACATTCTTTAAGCAAAAAAAAAGTATGGGACATTTATTTAATAATATGATACATGTAGTACAAATTTAATGTTCCAAGCAAAGAATAATTATAGCATAGTCAGTTGTGAGGATTGAGAAGTCACAGCACAGTGTAACGCAGCTTGCTGTTTAGGTTGGTCTTGGTACATTTAAATTTGAGTAATTTGTATAAATCATTCATTAAAAATCATAAACTAAATTATTCATAAGATTGGGTTTACCGGATTTGAAAATCTTCTAAGAACTTTACATTCACTCTTTTGTTTCCACTCTTAGCAACCTTATAAATAAATCATCAGGTATCATTATAAAGTTAATAATGTTGAGTTTTATGTTTTATTTAGGCTCCGATTGGTAACCATCGCGCGGAATTGCGAAATCGCAGAAATAATAGTTAAGCTGCGGAAAAAATTAATTAAGTCGCGGAAAAATTTAAAATTTGCGGAATGGTGGAATACATATTAAATTGATTAAATAGTAATAATTAAACTAATTATTATAAAACATAAAAACAACTAAAATTTATTAAAAACATTTTAGTTCTTATTATAATTATGTAGCTTATCTTTTAATACTTTTAACAATAAATTGACATTTTATAATATACAAATTATAATAGAACTTTATTTACAAGATAACTATTTATTATTAAAACAATATTGCTATGTATTTTAAAATTTTAAGATAGTATTAGTATATAATTTAATAATATGAAAGTATTAGTTTTGTAAAATTTTCCACCATAATCTACTAAAACTCACTATTCCACTTAATAAAATTTCTCTTTATATTTTTATCAGCAAAAACACAAACCTGCGTTTTTGTATTTTTTCTCCATTCCGCAACATTTTGTTGATTGGCAAAATACTTGCGGAATCGCGTTTCACACGCCATTCCGCCATTCTGCATAGCTACCAATCAAAGCCTTAGACAAAGAGCAAAAGGGGCGCGAGGTGGTGCGAATGTGTTTGTTTGTTTATCAGTTTGAATTTCAAAACGGGAGTAAAGTAATCGTTAGGTACATATAAGATTTAAATAAGTGTTACTCCGGTGACAATGGAATTTATTCGACTGACAGAAAATTTACTCCTACTGTTAAAGAATCTGTTATAAGCATGTGGCTGGTTAGTATTGGTCTTTGGTTGATGAAATTTCGGTTTTATAACTTCAACATTGAATATTACTAGTATTAGCCATCTTGTATTGCAGTAAAGAGACTACCCTGCCAAATCCCAGTTTGTGTGATTACAAGTGCTTATGCATTACATATAAAGCCAAGAACATCAGACGATTTATAAAACACCGACAGAGAGAGATTAAACTTCTGAACTATGGATCTTTCTATGGATATTTTCTCAGTTTTTCCTTTTCAATTTGGGTAACATATTTAATATATATGCATATATATGAACACACACACGACGCACACATATATATAAAATATAAAATTTGGCACTTTAACTCAAATATAATTGGAAATGAATAAAATGGTCCAGTTGCTTTGTATACTAATGTTAGTTTTTTTTACATTTCCGATATAAATTTTTACTCCTTCCATTTTAATGTAAGTGTCACTTTGACATTTTTTATACAGATTAAAAAGTGATTGAAATGTATTTAAATTGTTATTAATTATATTTATTTGACCAATAATATTTGAAATAAATAAAAATATTTATAAAATTAATGTAGTTTGCAATTAATTTCAAGGTGAAAGTAAATACATTGAAATCTAAAAGTGACATTTTTGTGTAACAAAAAAAATTGTTAGAATGACACTTATTATCAAAAGAGGGAGTAACATGTTTGTTAAGATGATAATTTTATTGATTAATCTTGATTCTTGAATCAAATTACATTTTGTGATTTGTAATTTTTGAACTATTTTATTTGGATTAATAAATGACTTTGCAACCATGATAATGCATATGTGATTTCGGATTTTAAATAGAGACAATTGTGTCCCCATTTCGTGTAATCATAAAGTTCGTAGTTATTTATAAATAACCAAATCATGCCCCGCATCTGATCTCTTGCGTACCGTTTGTAATTGAATTATATCTCCCACCAAAAAAAAACATTAAAGATCTTTTCTTCTTTTTTTTTCCACTGAATTTTCATTAAAACAGAGACAACTATACATAGGAAGAAACACTAAAGATCCTTCCTACCTTTTATTTTAGGAAAAGCTAACTAAAAAATTTGTAATAACTGCAATGTATTTCTGTTTGCACATTCACTTTGTAATCAAATAACTTGTTGAAAATTAGATGTGGGATTTGGAATCGACTACCTAAAGTTCTATCATTATTTGTTGTGTTGCTTTCTTTAGCTCAGAGATCTGAGAATCAATGAAACTAGTGAAATATTCCCTCCATTTTATTTTACTTATCGCTCTAGGTTTATGCACACATATTAATAAAAACCTATAATTTTATATATTTCCAAAATAAAAATACAAGTACCTATACACCTAACCATATTTCAACCAATTAAAAAATCTTACTAATAAATTTTGCATTAAAACTCTAAAATGACATTTATTTTAAAATGAAAATTTTTCCCTACAACGACGATTAAATTGAAACGGAGGGAGTAAAAGATGTTCACACTGAGTTATACAACAAGCTTCATATCAATTAATGCAATTGATTGAGTAGATAAGATATACAACAACTTCTACTATAAGATGGTCCCTAATTTTTAATAGTGGATTCATCTATCATTCGTTTACACCGTCTTCAATTACTGGTCTCTCGATAACTCATTATTAATTGTTTTAAGACTTTCCTTTACATGTATGCAATATCTCTAGAAATTTTGTAAATCTAAATGTGTTTTCCCATGCAATGTTATGTCACAACTTGTAACCGTGTGGTCCTATGATTGGCACTTTCATTCTTTACATTTCTTTGATAGTGTTTTATCTTTGTTTCTTTTTTTGTTGGCGCAAAGAGTGTTATTATAAAATGACAAATAAATTTCTTTGAAATTTAAAATAAAGATTGACCATGTAGGTATCTGACATGAACTTTGCCCCAATATTAAACTATGTAAATGATTTGGGGTTTACGCCTATAAGAGCATCTCCATCAACTAATACTCAATGAGTATTTAAGCAATTAAAGAAAAGAAAAAATAAGAAAATTAAGAGAGAGACAATGAAAAGTATCTAAAAAATGATACTATTAGAAACTGTCTACAGGTTTTTATCACAGATGTCACCATTTAATAGATTTATTCTTAAAACAAAAATTAAAACAACAAAATCATATTAAAATACTATTATCTAGGCTGTGAAACTTTTTTTAAGATCCCACACCAATAAGGGTGCTCTAAGAGCATCCACAATGGTGTACTCCTATTGTGGAGTCTTTAGGAACAGTAAAATTTTTTTTTTTTTTTTTTTAGTTTTTTCTAAAAAAAGAAAAAAATTAAAAACCGAACCAATCACGGGTCGTCACGTGTCGTGGGACCCGTGAATAGTGTAAGGATTGAGTCCTTAACTAAGAGTTTTACGAGACCAATCCTTAACAAAAAGTGGGTTCCACCAAATATATTAATATTATTTTGTTAAGGATTGGCCTCTAAAGACCCCCATTGGAGGTGGTCTAACAATCTTTATTCTAATAATGCCAACTATCTCATAACTCAAAAGCTACTTTATTTTGTTCATTAGCCACTTACAGCTGAAATATGAAACTGGATCAGAAGATAAATTTTTTGTTTATTTAGTTCCCTGACATCAGAGAGTAGTAAGGCCAGTGTGGATCAGAAGATAAAAAATGACTTGTCTCTATCTAATCACAAGAAGGCTTTTACTAACTTTGGTTTTTAGGAACCATAGGTAAACGAAGAACGCCAACTTTGCTTCGCTATACAACGGTAACCTTCGTTCAAGAAACAAGAGGTTATGGTAAAAGAAAGAAGAACAACAACACTAGTGCAACGATGTTACCTAGCTAAGATCAAAACATCGTACCAGGACACAAGGGCATCACCAACTCTTTCGAAGATTGTCAAAGCAGCTACCAGAATCCTACAAGATGAGCAAATATCTTTATTTTTTAAAAAAAGAAACTAAAAGCCTCAAGGTACACTAGTATGATCAAGAAAAGAACACATGATATGATGAGTCTATCTCATGCATATACAAATATTGACACCAGAACTGGAGCTGTTGAATCTCAGGCTTGTTCTGTTAGACCGTTTTGAAGCACTCGTAAGCAGGATACGCATATCCAAACACCATTCTATCAACAATAGAAATATTCATATAAGTCAGTTTGAACAAGTGTGTTTTGGAAGAAACACAAAAACAACGAACAATCATCTTAATATCACACGAACAATGCAATAAACGATTCTTATTTGAAAGTTTTTGGAACCATCTGTTGCATTGTTCACGGACTTTATATGTCAATGGGACCCGCAAACAATGCAAGAGACCCCTTAAAAACTTGAGATAAAGATGGCCTTAGAATTTAACGGTTACGACATTTGAGCGGGTGTACCGTATCACTCTGCACACCGGATTTCATTCATAATCACGGTTTAAATTTTTACAATTATCAAACCGGATAATGCAATGCAAGTATGACGTGACTTAGACAAAAATAAAGCCACGTGGAGAAATCTTAGCCGCAAAGACAACTGGTTCTTCTTTCTTCTTCTTCCTCCTCTCATCTTCGCGCGCTTACGCGACTTCACAACCAACAAAGGCGAACAATGCGAGTATCAGTTTCATCTCCGCCTCGTCTTCACTCTCCGTTCGTTCACTCCCCCGTTAGTTTCACTCCGTCTTCTTCCCGTCTCCGGTCGCCGGCAACATCTTATCCACGAATCAAAGCAGAAGTCGACACGAACACGGTCTGAATCCTTACATATGTTCTCTATAGAGTTTGTAAGGTTCTGAGTGGTTTTGGTTTTAGGTAGTCGCAATCTCTGTAGGCGTGGCCAGCGTCGCATTGGGCATAGGTATCCCTGTCTTCTACGAGACTCAAATCGACAATGCCGTAACTCTCCACTCTCTAATCTCACTTGTCTTGTCTTGTGTAATGAAGTTAATGAAACTGTGTCGTTTTGACTCACACGTTCATAGGCTAAGCGAGAGAATACTCAACCTTGTTTTCCTTGCAATGGAACCGGAGCTCGTATGTCTCTCTTCTCTCTCTCTTTGGCTTTATAAAGAAGCAAACATGTTTTATAAAATATGTTTTTTTTTGTCATGGAGCAGAGAAATGCAGATTGTGTGTGGGAAGTGGTAACGTGACAGTAGAGCTTGGTGGAGGAGAGAAGGAAGTCTCCAACTGTATTAACTGTGATGGTGCTGGTTCTTTAACTTGCACTACTTGTCAAGGCTCTGGTCTTCAACCTCGTTACCTTGATCGAAGGTACATACACACACACGATCCTTGCCAATCAGAAGATAAACTCAAACACCCAACTCTTCTTTTAGATACTAACACACCGCTTCTCTTCCTTTTCTTCTGGCCAGGGAGTTCAAGGACGATGACTAAACATTTTTCACTACAGAACCATATCAAATAGTGTCTCTTTCTCTCTTCTCTGTAACTTACTACATTTGTACAATACTGTTTTGTTTTGTCACCAAAACATGTGACAGATCATGACTTGGATACTGAAACACTTGAACGATAAAACATTTCTGTTATAATGAGCAAACATGATAGACTAACTTGTACCTTCAACTTACTGCTGATACTATTTTTCTCAACTATTTGTCATCAGTAACCAAAAAAAAAAAAAGCTATAAAAGACCAAATCCATATATATAGCTTGAAGTCAACCTAGCTGTGCAACTGAAGGAGTTAGTTTCCTGCACTTAACTTGCAACCACGTCAAGCGTAACTTGTTAGTTTTAAGAGAGATAAAAGTCTCTCTAAGACCAGGACTCTCAAAAAGATCTAAAGCTGCAAAGTAAACACCTTCATCCACATTCTCAATCTCGTCAAGCGCATTGATGCAGTTCGCGATACTAAACCTATCATCTTCTTCTTCCTTTTCCAAACCTTCCATCCTTGACCTCAGAGCTGTCACCATGTCTGACAAAGTACCTGCCATTGTTTCCATTACTGCTGGATCAATCTGGCTCGGGGACTTCGAATCCGCTTCTCTCTTCCTCTTCCTCTCCACATTTGGTGTTGGTAAATTCTCTGAGGTATTATGATTTGGCATGGGTTCGTCTAAACCATCAAAGTGACTTGACTGAGCATGCATCCCTTCAGAGGAAACATCACCATATATAGTAGAAAGCTGCTCATAGATAGGACATTCCTTAACCTTAACCGCTTCACTCCTAGGCTGCACCTGTGAGAATCATAAGTAAAAAAACTAGCATCATATAATTTTTTCCAGTGTTCTAAAAATCAGTATAGGCGACAAAACTACAAATAGGATCAAAAAGATTTTTTTTTTTTAAAGAAATCACTCTAGGCGTTCAAAAAATTATTGCTAATCAATTATTTCTTAAAACATCTAATTACTGACAATCGATCTCTTGAAGATTGTTTTTTTCGATAAACAAAAACAAAAGTTTGCTGACTTACACCAAAATCTTCCCACAAGTCCAATGTTCTAAAAATCGATCTAGCCAACGACTAAACAATAAATACGATCAAAATGACTTTTAATAAAAACAAAATATTTAAAAACCTGGGAATACAATGTTGATTACATACCCGATTTCGACCAAAAGCTTATCTAGAATCAGTTATCATATTACTAGCTTCAAATCAACCACCTAAACCACAGGCATTCCGCTAGACAATTATCAAAAATGATTTTTCTTGAACGGTTTTTTAAAAAACTTGGTCTAGAAGTTGGTCTAGGCGCCCCGCTTAATCAGTAATTCTCTATAAAACGCCTAATTACCGACTAGCGATTTGTTGAAAGATTGATTTTTTCGATAAACAAACAAAAAAAAGTTTACTGACTTACACCAAAATCTTCCCACAAGTCCAACCCCAAGATACAACCAGCATCCTCCATAACAAGCTGGTTATGAAGCTGAGAAGATTTAACCGAATCATAACGTTGTCTCAAAACATTAAGATGTTTCCTAAGCTGATTGTTGTTGTAACTGAGTCCCGTCTGGTGGTTGAACTCGTTACGTATGTTAAGCCATGTCTTCCTGTCGAAAACGTTGTTCTGTCTGTTTCCTAGTTGGATCTGTTTAACAACCAAATCAGCTAAGACCTTGTCGAGAGACGGTGTCCATCTCTTTCTCGATCGTCGCTTTTGCTTTGGTGGGTGTTGATCAGGTTCGGTATCCATCATAAACATCTGCTAATTACAATTACAAGACACTGATTAAGAAGATGACGTCACCACAACCACATATGAATCTAAAAATCACGGACAAAGACTTTGCACCAGACCGTAACGGTTTTTGCATGATCGAACACTGAAAAGCCACGGAGATAAAGAGCATATAGTTGAAGACTAACCTAGAGCGATTCAGGAGATGGAGTAAGGTGACGATCACACCTCCATGGATTCCGACGAGGGTGATGAACGAAATCGAGGATCTCTAGGGATTTGAGGATTCGCCGGAGTTGCCGCGTTTCTTCAGGTATTTTTTTGCCATTTGGACTGTATTTAAAATGAGCTGATATTTTAGTGTTTGGTAAAGCCCAGGCCCAATAGTTCCAAAAAGCAGATCGTTTCTAAAGTTCTTTTATTTTCACAATAATTATAAAAGTTATTCAAATAATACATATTTAATTCCATTTAAGTCATGTTCATTTATTCACCAGGCATTTGAAAAAAATAATGATACATTTATAATCCTACCAAAGTCTACTTATAATTTTTTAAAAATTATATCTTAATGTTGTTCATTTCAATTGAATGCAATCTTATTTGATTAATCTTTTGTGAATTTATTTAGATATATTATAAAAACAATTAATATATATATTATACTTTCTTCGTTTTATATGAAGATCCATATTCCAAAAAAAATTATTGTTTCAAAAGTATTTTTTTATTTTTTTAGTGCATTACTTAATAATAAATTTTAATTTTCTTAAACTTATTTTTCAATCTTAACCATACTAATTCATTTAATATATTTACAGTTTACAAAACATCATCCTCATTTGTATAATTTACAAAACATCATCCTCATTTGTATAATCTCAAATAAAAGAGTTAATAACATATAAAAAGTTAATAACTTTTACTTAAATTTTAAAAGGAAATCTAATTTGTAACAAAAAATTTAATCTGAAGTATTAGTTTGTGTTGGTGATATAACTAAACAAAATAAGCTTTGTGATAAATTCATTAAAGCCAACACTGAAACTGATAGCTTAGTCAGAACAACTAGTTATCCCTTTTCAATAAAACTTCCACCAACCAAAAGTTAAAATTTAAATGGTAGGCCTGCGCCGGGTGAGCATAGGAGGAAAGGGATCCCGGACGGTGGAGTGGCGTTAAAGAGGGCGTCAGAGCCTCTCGAAGTCTAAGTAAAAGAAAGAGAAATAAGAATTTCACAGATGAAAAACTATGAGAATTTGGTGAAAAATTCATTTGACATGTGGTTCTTTAAAATTAGGCCTGGGCATTCGGATAACCGGTTCGGGTTCGGGTCGGGTTTTTCGGATTTCGGATATTTCGGAACTAGAGAAAATGGTACCGATCGGATAATTTAAAATTTCGGTTCGGATCCGGTTCGGTACCTGTCGGATCCGGTTCGGATCCGGTTATATCCGAAGTAACCAAAAAATTAAAAGATTTGGTTTAGTTCTTAGTGTATTACCAAACCATTTAATCAAATAGAACCCAAAATAATCTAAAAACGAATATAATCAAAATATCCAAAAAGACATAAACAAGATAACAAAAGTTACAATACAATAACATAACAAAAACATTTTGATATAATCAAACGAGAGTTTAAACTCCAAAATGAAAAAAACATAGCATTCGATTTGAAAAAAACATAGTATTCGACAAATATTTTACATGAAAGTAAGCAAGATTACCTTATAACTGAAAACATGAGAAAATAAGTAAGAAAATTATTTTCTAGTCCATATTGAGGTGAGTATTAAACTTTAGAAACATAAACAAATTGTGTTAAGAACTAAGAATCGGGTATTTTCGGATAGTTGTTCGGATCTCGGATAATACCCGATCCGATCCGGTACCCGAAACAGAAATGAAAGCATACCCGATCGGGTATTTCACCATATCCGAATCCGATCCGAAACCCGAATTTTCGGATCGGTACCGGTTCGGATCTTCGGATCCGGGAAATATGCCCAGGCCTATTTAAAATGGCTTGAGTAATTAAAAGTTAATTGAACAATTAAATTTATCAAAAATACTAATATTTGAAAATTTAGATACTTTCTCAAAGACTTTACTAATCATTTGATCTTTATGTAATTTTTATAGATGTAAAAATCCTTTGCCGACAAAATTAAAAAGACTAATAATGGAATTAGACAGATCAGGTCGGATGTGACACTAAACACGAGTCGGACTTGGCTTTTAGCTGCTTCATGTTTCGCGAAAAGAGGGGTATAACAGTAATTAAAGAAGAAAAATAGATCTCAAATCCCGCTTCATACTCCACCGACTTTTTAACTTAACCAACTGGTTCGAAGCTTAGTAGTCTCCTTACCTTTGAATTCATCATCCCATCACGAATCTTTCTCTTGATTCTCAGATCTCTCGGAAGCTGCATTGAACCGGATCTAATCAAGCTCTGGTCTAATTGTTGAATCCACCGACAAAAGAAAAACAATGGGAGAGAAATCGAAGTCAAGAGGATGGTGCGGTTGGTTCATAGCTCTAATCGTATTAGCTGCAGTCATCCTCGCCGTCGTCTACATGGTCAAATCAAAACTGAAGAAATCCGATGACGGCGACGGAGCTGGTCCCGTCCCTGGACCTCCCGGCGCCATTGATAAGAAATACGCCGACGCTCTCAAACTCTCCTTACAGTTCTTCGATATCCAGAAATGTATGTAACACACATCTCTTCTTCTTAATCTACAGATTAAAAGTTTCTAATTCTGTCTTACAACTATTTTCTTGTGATTTGTGTTTCCTTTTTGGGAAACTTAATGTTGTTCATGTTTGATTCAGTTGGTAGATTGGTGAACTATATAACAGTGTCCAAGAAATTATTGTTTAGGCGGCGTTTAGACCTGTTTTTTTAACGCTTAAACTGTCTTAAAATTGTTTCGTTTAGATTCGATTTGTTGATTATGTGCTCTCTTATCGATTTTTAGAATACTGCAATATTTCAAAATATTTCATATTTTATAATTTTCAATATCAAATTTTAGTTACCAATACACTATTTTCACAATTATCTATTTTTAATAATTTTTAATCATAAAATTTTAATAATATAATTATGTTTTTTGAAGTTTACAATTTACTATTAATTAATGCAGTGAAAACGTAAAAATGTATATTTTTGAAATAATTTTTTTTCTCTAAAATATAGATCGTTTTGGGAGTAATATCTTGTATTATGTTTATGATGCAGCTGGTAGTTTTGAAGTTTCTTATTCAGTCTTACATAGCAAAGTATCTGACTATTTTTCTTGTGATTGTGTTTCCTTTTTGGAAAACTAATGATCTTCTTGTTTGATTGATGCAGCTGGTAAATTGGTGGATAATAAGATATCTTGGAGAGGAGATTCAGGTCTTAAAGATGGAAGTGAAGCGAGTCTTGATCTTTCTAAAGGCTTGTATGACGCTGGAGATCATATCAAGTTTGGTTTCCCTATGGCTTTCACTGCTACTGTGTTGTCATGGTCCATTCTCGAGTATGGTGATCAGATGGATGTAGTGAACCAATTGGATCCTGCTAAAGAATCGCTTAGATGGACCACTGACTACTTCATCAAAGCTCACCCTTCTGATAATGTGCTCTACATTCAGGTGGGAGATTCGTACTAGTTACTAGTTTGCAAAGACTTAGTTAGTATTGTTGTTGATGATTATGTTTTGATGTAGGTGGGAGATCCAGAGGTAGACCATCCATGTTGGGAGAGACCAGAGACCATGAAAGGGAAGAGACCACTCATTAAAATCGATGAAGACACTCCAGGGTCTGAGGTTGCTGCGGAGACTGCTGCAGCCATGGCTTCAGCGTCTTTAGTGTTCAAAGACAGCGATCCTCAGTATTCAGCCACGCTTCTGAAACACGCAAAGCAGTTGTTTGACTTTGCAGACGCTAAAAGAGGCTCTTACAGTGTCAACATACCTGAGGTTCAGAACTATTACAATTCTACAGGGTATGGGGACGAGCTTCTATGGGCGGCTAGCTGGTTGTACCACGCAACAGAAGACAAAACTTACCTTGATTATGTCACTAAGCATGGCAATGAGTTTGCTAGTTTTGGAAACCCAACTTGGTTCAGTTGGGACAATAAGCTTGCAGGAACACAGGTGCTGTTATCAAGGCTACTCTTCTTTAAGAAAGATTTGTCAGGAAGCAAGGGACTTGCAAGTTACAGGGATACAGCTAAAGCTGTCATGTGTGGTCTTCTACCAAAATCTCCAACAGCTACAACTAGTAGATCAAACGGTAACTTCTCACTTTTAAAGTTTTACTATTTCATATTAGGCTTGCGGTTTTGAACCAAACCGAAATTTTTGGTTAGTTCGGTCCATCCGGTTATGAGTTAGGTTCAGTTCAACAGGTTTATAAAAGACTTTGGGTTTCGATTCGGTAACCGGTTAGTTCGGTTTTCCAAAAACAAAGTTTAACCAAGTTTGGAAGAATTTTCCAAAATTTGAAACAAAATTAACCAATCTAACCAAAGTTACCCGAAGTTGATTGAATTTAACCAATTTTTAACTGAAATATAACCGAAACCAAACATTTGGTTAGTTTTGGTAAAATTTTAAAACTCAACTATCCGGATACTGGACGAAACTTTTTCGGTTCAGTTCGGCGAGATTTTGGCTGAACCAAACTACCCGGACTCCAAAAACCCGAACCAGACTACCCAAGCTACCTAAACCTGCAGGGCTACTTCATATAAACACAAAGACTCAGTTTCTTATAAAAGCTTTAGGGTCTAACTGGTAACCACCGTAGGAACCTTAGGAATAATAGAAAAAAAATCTGTAGGAATTTTTTTTTAAGAATGATGAGGAATGATTATTCCTTATCCTATTTAGTAAGGAACAATATTATTCTATATTTCCCTGCAATAAAAATAATGAAGAAAAGGAAAAACTATTCCTTATAAATGGTAAAATAAATTAGGAAGTTTAGAGAATCTGTTATTCCTCTTCGTTCCTTGGTCACCAGTTAGACCCTACACATTTTGAATCTCTTTTTGTTCAATAGGTGGTCTTGTATTGGTTAGTGAGTGGAACGCGCTGCAACAATCCGTTTCCGCAGCATTCTTAGCCTCACTGTTCAGTGATTACATGCTCACTTCCCGTATCCATAAGATATCTTGCAGCGGGAAGATCTTTAAAGCAACAGAGCTCAGAGATTTCGCCAAGTCACAGGTAACAACATAAAAGTTTTTTATACATAACATAACCAACACAAGGCTTACTACAAGTTTTTTTTTCTCCTAGGCTGATTACATTTTGGGGAAGAATCCTATGGGAATGAGCTTCGTTGTTGGTTATGGAGACAAGTATCCAGAATATATCCATCATAGAGGCGCTTCCATTCCTGCAGATGCAACAACAGGATGCTTAGATGGGTTTGAGTATTTTAACTCGACCAAACCAAACCCAAACATAGCATATGGTGCACTTGTGGGTGGACCTTTCTTAAACGAGACGTTTCGTGACGCACGAGACAATGTGAGGCAGAACGAGCCAACTACTTATAACAATGCCTTACTCGTTGGTCTTTTGTCTAGTCTTGTCACTACCTCTTCTGCTCCACAGTCATTGAAGTGAGCTTTTTGTAATAAGAGCCTACCTATCCTTTGTTAAAATCACACATTACTTCATTTGTTGTCTTCTGTATGTGTGTATTATTCACGTTGTGTATTGCTTTTGATATGTTGATGAGTGTTAAACGAAACTATTAGAAAAAAACAAAACGGAAAAGATTAAATCCAAAACAAAATCGGTGTAACAATGGTATTAACTTCTATTTTACACTGATTTATTACAATTTTATAATCTTTGTTTAAAATCTTTAATATTATTTTTGTAACACTTTCAAGTAATGTAAAACTTTAAATGTCAAATTAAAAGTTTAAAAAACATTTAATTTCAATTATTAGTAGTTTATTTTTGGTTATTTTTAAAAAAGTTTGATATATATGATAGATTTTAATTAAATTTTGATGGAATTTGAGTAGTGTGAGTTTTTTCAGTTTTAAAGTTTTGAACTGGACCGGACTTACTTTGAAGTTAAAAATTATAGGTATTTATTTTTAGATCCAAATTGATCTAAACCCAAACATAATTTTTTAAAAATATTTAATTGAACTCAAATGTTTAGGAGCCGACGGACTTAGACTAGAATCCAAAAATAACAGACCCAAACTTGACATCAAATCCGATTGCCCAAACCTATTCGGAGGATCCGATCTATATGGGTTTGGGCCTAATAATTAATTTAAAGCACGGTTCACTCTGTAATTTATCAGATTCATTAACCCTTTTATGTCTTTATCTACGTTTCCGTATTTTTAGAAAAATTAAAAAGAAAAAATATATAGGAATTTTCTTAAGATTTAAGCCCCCTTTAAACCCTAATCTCCTTTAGACGACGACGACGGCATCATCTTCATCGTTTCTTCTCTGCTCTTACTGAAATTAGATCTTCCATGGAGGGTTTAAAGCTCACAAACGCGGATTTGATGGTTTACATTCATCCTTCAAAGAGTGGAAACAAGCTTAAAGCCATCTGTCGCGAGCTCAGCTCTCTTCTCTTCCAGTTCGTTCCCTTTCTCTTCTCTTCAAAGTTTCGATTTTTCACTTCGTGGGTTAACCTAAAGTTTCATCCTTTATGAGCCAAATCAATTTCCGAGTTATGGGTTAACCTAAAGTCTTATCCTTTATGAGCTAAATGAATTTTCGACTTATGGGTTGTGATGGTGTTTCCAGAACTTGTTAATGTTGGTAGAGATATAAGCTTTGTTGTAGTGATTTGTTTTTGATCTTTGTGTTTTTTGAAGGTATGATGAAACATTTGATGGGGTTTTATTGGCTTTTGATGTTACTGTTAAAAGCAAAGCAGCTAAGATCCTTGCAGGGCTTAATCCTTACTTTGGTGTCAAAGTAGAAGCAAGTCTTCTGCTGTTTAACCCCAAGCCTAATAGTCTTGTTGGTAAGAAAGAGAAGAGATCTCATTAATACAACTTTTAGACATTCTTCTTTTGAGCCTGAAGATCTCTACTGTTCTTTTTGCAGAAGGGAAAATCGTTAAGATCTCTCCAGAGTCAATCCATGTCATTGTTCTTGGTTTTTCTGCTGCTGTCGTTACTGATATTGATATCCGTGAAGAATTCAAGTACAGAATGGTATTGTATGACTCTTGAATTGTAGTTTAAATATTACTTTTAATCCAATTTGAGTGATATTCTATTCAGAGAAATGGTGAAGATTGCTTTGTGAGCAGCTCTCATAAACGGCATGTACTAAAGGTTGGAACCATGTTACGCCTTCAGGTTGAAAGGTGAATCACTCTCTTAGCCTCTCTCTTATTAGACAATAGTATTTGTTAAAATTGAAGACAAACCGTGGCCTGCATGTTTAATGCTGACCATCTGTTATCTCACTGTTTTGACAACTCTTCAAAATTGTGATTAGTTTTAATGAAGAGGTGATGCATATAGCTGGATCTCTGCTTCCGGCTAACACAGGATGTGTTAAGTGGCTGGAAAAGAAATCTGAAGAAGCTTTACATATGGATAGGTTAGTCTGATTTGTACATTCTTCTTTATTCAACTCTCTGATCCTCATCGTTGATAAGAAACCTTTCTTTCTTTTCTTAAGGGATGATCATAAACGAAGGAAAATCGCCTGAAGAAAACTCCAAAAATACCCAAAGTTGAAGAAACATATATATCAGTAGAGGAGCTTAATCTTAGATTGAAGAAGACTTGACTGATGCTTATGCACCAATTCACTCAGGGTGTCACTCAATGATGCATTTTAAGTTTTGATCTTTTTTCTTCATTTTAAAATCTGGTTCTATTGGATGTTTGTAATTCATACTTAAAATTTTGTTAGTATTATGCAAATCTCATGATTTCCAAAATTAGTTTCTTCTGTGTAATTTAATCATTTTCGCTAGTACTAATTCTCAGCAAGGTAAACAAAAAATAACTTAGAAATCAAATCAATAATCCAATACGTAATCTTTAGTTTGTTCAAAGACAAAACTTAAAAACAAAGTATACAACAAAACCATAAGTAAATAAATGATACACCAGAAAATAACAATAATAAAAATTTGTTGCAAGCCAACTAATGTAATCGATCACCTATAGTTTTCCCAGCTGCTCTTAATCCTTAACCAACAAACCAAGAGCAGTAGGCTCAACTCTAATGATACAAACAACTAACATTGTGCTTAATATCGATGTCTAGGGCCTTGATCATGATGATGACTTCCTCCACCTCCTCTACGGTTGCGGTCACCACCTTGCTGACGATTATGCTGACCACCATACCCTTGTTGGTTATAATTATGATGCTCCTCCCCACCTTGACCATCCCAATGTTGTTGTTGATGTTGTTGTTGATGTTGATTGTAACCACCAGAATGCCCTCCTCTGTTGTCACGGTGGTGACCTCCTCGTGACTGGACCGGGTAAGGATCTGATGGGAATCTCCCACTGCTTCCACGAGGTTGGTACCCACCTCGGCTTTGATAAGGAGGTTGTCTTGACTGTGGTGAAGCATAATCTTGCACGCCATGTGCAGCATTATAGCCACCATATTGGTAAGGAGCTGGTGCAACATACGGTTGTTGATTGTAGCCGTAACCAGGAGAGTGCTGAGAATGTGCATCTGCTGTTTGATTTCCATGCCGGTCTGTTCTTGCATGTAAGCTGTTGGTTACAAGACGATGTGCTGCATCTCCTAGATGCCTTCCAGATAAACTTCCAGGTGGGTTTTGCCTTCAAGAAAATAATTAACTAATTCAACAATACAAAACTAGAAAAATATATTTTTAAACTTGGTTTAACGAGTTTACTTTACCTTCCTTGATTATTGTTATAATTATGATTGTTATAATTATGATTGTTATTATGCATTGGTCTCCTTCCATTGTCCTCATGCCAAAGAGCAGGTGGGGGTTTCAAGTCACCTATGTTGACAATCTGAAAACAAACCAACTTAAGCTACCATAGACATAAGAGTAGACAAAGACATAATGGTATCACTGTATGAACCTTCTTAGGGAAGATGACACCAGGAGGAGGTCTGGTTATGTGACTATGTGCATCAGGAAGTCTGTATATGCAACATCTGAAAGAAGCAAAGAAAACAAATCAGTTTCTAATGTTTTTTTATCAATGATATTTTAGAAAACTAGGTCTGTAATCTCACATGACTTGGTTGGCCAAGATGTCCTCCATACCCTCCACTGGGGACCTGAATATAGGCGGGTGAGTCTCCCCTGAACAAGGAGTCAAGTAGCCGTTCATAGCATCACTGCAAGTGTAAAACCAAACTAAACAGTGCTGACAATGATTGTCAAGAAAGTTATGTTTCAATTTGACTGTTTGAGTTACGAACCTGAGCTCAGGTTTGATCTGAACCTTAAAGTCTATTCTCTCCCTGGCACTCAGTTGCCGACAATGGTTGTCAAGTGAAAAGATGAGTTCAGCTAGGCGATGAGACGTTGCTATGAAAAGCATATCACACATCCTGCTGTTTCTACGCTTTTCTTCATCCTGCAGATTGAGAAGAAAACAACACACTTAAAAGTTCATCCTTTTGGAAACAACATTCTGATCATCATTAAGATAATGGAGTGACGTGTTGGCAACATACCGTCAATGTGAACTCCACTTCGGAAACAGCCTCTAGAAGGCGTCTTTCATCAATGAAAGGCAGCTTAGCAATACCCTTTTGAGGAAACACAGTGAAAATTTAGTGACAGTGTTTCAATAAATGAGGAAGGGATTGACAAAAGACAGAGAGAGGGAGAGATTACCTGCCAGGAGTAACGCTTCCCGTTCATGTCAACTTCAAAATCTGGACAAAAGAACAGAAAGAAAGATGCATATATAACTTGTTCCAACAGTGACACTGAGTGAATCATTTTGAGGAAAGAAAGCAGTACCAGTTGGGTAAAAGTCAATGATGGGTGAGTTAGGATCCGTCATCAAGGTCCTGTAGCGCTCGGGAAGAGCATGCGCACTGCCAAATGATGTAATCGTTACAGATAAACCATACAAAGGAAACAAGTACGTAGAAGAAAGAAAGAAAGAGAGAGCATTGTTTCCCAACCTTGCAGCTGGGAACACCCCAAGAAGTTGATTGAAAGGCTTAAATGGAGTTCCTAATTCAAACTTAATATCCAGCTCTCCTAGATCCTTAAGATCAGATGCAAATGGTGCATAATGGTATGGATAAAACCTGCAACATCAAAGTACAGATCACCAAAGTCAATGAAGAGTATATAATTAAAAAGATATAACAAATATAGAATCTAGTCCAAAGCCAAGTGTAGGAACTCACCACTGCCAGGAGCAAACACCTTCCATGTAGTAATGCATGACCCAACAAAGGCCTTCTGTGTACTTCAAAACCTGCACAACCCAATGTTTCACATATTACAACTTAATGGAAGTACCAAAACTTGAAAATATCGTTCTCAAACTCACAACATCCTTTCGTATTCTTTCCATCTCTTCAATGGTTGAAACTGAGAACTTCTCTTCATAATATCTTTCTCTCCATCCAGGTTCACCAAGCTTCACCTATGCAAATAAAAAAAGCTTTTTCAGAAACGAAGGTAGACACAAAGATTGACAACAAAAGGGTAACTGAAGAACAAACCTTATCCTCTTCATGAGTATCCGAGTTGAAAGCATCGGATTTCTCACGGATCAACTCCTTGAGCTTTGTCTTTAGTTCTTCCTTGTTCTCGTTCTCCTGAAATAAGCAGACATTTTAAAGTGAGTGTTCACAGACAAAGGTAGAAGTGCCTCTCCAGAGACAGGAATGCATACGTCAGGTTCAAGACTGTTCTCAACGTCGACAATAGCAGCACCAATACTGGACCCTGAAGATAGACGTCTAGCTTTTTGATGAGGAGCAGACCCTCCATCACTTGTCTGAAACGGTGAAGGTGTAGGAGCTGATGCAAGCCGAGAACCAGTGAATCTTTCAACCGGGACAAGAGACTCTGGTTGGACTGTGGGAGCTGCATCATCCATTCTTCTTTTCCGAGCTTTATCTCCCTTTATTCTTTCTGCTTGTCTCTGATATAAACCAGAGTTTAAAAAAAAAGAACCATCAACAATACATCACACTACCAAACAAAGTGTGTTTCTTTAGAAAGAAGACGTACCTGATGTAACCTGGTTCTTTTCTGAAATATTTTATCTTCGAATGATCCAATAGCCTGAATAAACTGTTCTACTCTCTTCAAATTTGGCTGGAGAGTATTAAAGGGAAAGATAAAATCAAAACCATGCCACCTAAGAGTGAATTGGAAACAGGAAGAACATGAAATTTGAGTAATTCTGCTAGCTAGTCTAATAGAGAAACCTACCGAACCGAACCTAAATGTTCGGTTCAGTTCGGTTAGGAGGTTTGGTTCAGTTCGGCAAGTAACCAAAAAAAATCGGTTTTTGGTTCAGTAATTGGTTAGTTCAGTTTTCATTTTAGAAAACATTAACATTTAACTAAAATCCAAACCGAAATAACCAAATAGATTCGAATTTTAACCAATTTAAACCAAAATTTACCGAATTGGTGAGTTTTCAGCCAAACCAAACTAACCAAATTCCAAACCTAACCTTTTCTGGTTTAATTTGGGGAGTTTTCAGCCAAAAACCGAACTAACCGAATTCCAAACCAAACTTTTTCAGTTCAATTTGGTGAGTTTCCGACAAAACCGAACTAACCAAATTCCAAACCGAAAACCCCAAACTACCCGAACCCACATGCCTATGGAAGTCTGATATCAAGGTGAGAATAAGCAAGCACCTTGCACCCATCAGTTAGATAGCCATCCAGTGACCTAAATTCCTTCTTGTAAACAGCCATAAGCAAGTTGATAGCACCCTGGAGATATTAAGAAAAATACGTTTCATTACATAACATTTTCTAATACTAACAAGGATACGTCAAACGTTATATTGATTAACTTAAAGGTTCTTTAAAGGACAATTCATTAATCAAACTCAAAGCCAATACAACACTAACCTCTCGAATCTCCAATGTTGGCATATGTGGTAAGAAATCATTGCCAACAAAGAAACATATGAAGATGAAATCATCAACAATGCGCTCCAGATCAATCTCGAAAGGTGGGTTGGGAATCCTCATTTCAAACTCCAGGTATTCTCTAAGAATCCATATATGAAGAAACTGACCAAAAAAAACAACAGAAACAAAGACATGAGAACTAACAATATTATTACACAACTGAACTCGGGTCTTGAAATTTAAACCTGATATGGCTTTTTGACAAAACCATCGCCTTTCTCATCGAATTCTCCTGACCTCTTCTTTGCTTTTCCTTCACAATCTGCTGCCATGTGGCCCATTTGACCACACAAGAAGCACTTGTCCTGCTGTCCAGGAGTGAAGACCACCTAAACCAATGGGATAACATTTCATGTTAAGTAGAAAATACAACCCCTCTTCCTTTTCTACCTACTTTATTTTATCTTTTTAGAAAATAAAATATAGAAAAGTAATTTTGCTATTTTTTCCTTAATAATAGAGATGAGATTTGCTTTAATCTATTTCTCTAATAAAAAGAGGAAAAATAACAATATTTATTTTAGAGGAAGTAATAGAGATGGGTTGGAATAGTTTTGCCTCTAAATGTTATTACAGAGTTAAATATAAGGGTGGGTTTGAGATGCTCTTAAACACAGGATTGAGTACACAAAACAAGAGGGAAGAGGAGTGTATGAAAAAACCTCTCGAAGAATTGAGAAATGAACTTCATGGGTAGCCAACCCCAACATAATCAGGTCAGCGTCCTGTCAATAAAAGCAGGTTAAAGTGAGAAAAAAATGAACAGGCAATAGTAAGTACAAATTAGACAAAAAGGAGAGACTCATACCAGTCCATACAAGCAGTGCCGAGTATTAGGATCAAAACCAGGTATGTTTCTTTGAAGACGAATGTATGAAATGATCTTATGCTCCCCTTCACCTGGAACATTTGCATCTGAAAGGATAACCTTTTGCAGTAATAGCAAAAATTAGTCACAAAATCAATCAAATATATGATGTGAAGGCATCAAAAAACTACCTTGATATTTTTCCAACCAACGTCATGATTAAGTCTAAGGTGCACATAATATTGCAGGGCGATAGACAGAACACCCATGAACTCTGTTCCAGGTGTAATAACGTTGGAATCAAACACTTGAGAGTCTATTTTAGGAGGGAGTCTTCTACCCTCCCTCTCAAACTCCTCTCGCAGCTTTTCTTCTTCAGCAGCCTGTAAGATCAACAATGTAAACAGATGAACAAAAACAAAGCACGCAAGGAAACAAATCAAGAGCACTAAAGACATGAGAAACATGCCAGTAAAAGTGCATAGAAAAGTACATACAGCGTCAGATGCATCTTTAGCAGATCTAAACCGTCTAGATCGCTGTTGATTCATTTTAGCTCTTGGAGCAACACCATCTAACACCCAATTTGAAAACACTCATCATAATCAAAACTTCAACCTTAAAAAAAAAAGGCTACTAAGTTTAAGTCAACCTTCCCCCACTTACCAATAGCCATGTACAGTAGCTTCCTCGGCCGCACCATCACAAAAAGCCTATCGATATAGTCAAACATACACTGAAACACCTCCTCAAAGGTAGTAGGAGACGGCTGCAAACCAAACACACTCATCAAGCTAAGAAAGATTCAAACTCAACAACTGTAACTATCACCAAACTAAGAACCGTTTAATCAATGAAGTTGAAAACTTTATAATGTTCTATATAATCTGAAACTATCAACAAAAACCATAATCAAGCTAAAAAAGAGTCAAAACCAGTAACTATAACTAACACCAAAACACCCTAACCGTTTAATCAATGAAGCAGAATGAAAGCTGAAAACTTTATAATCTCTCTATATAAAGTTCTCAACTTTATAATCTGAACCGTTTAATGAAAGTTGAAAACTTTATAATGAAAGATGGAAAAGTAAACAAACATACTCTGTCTTCGGGGTGGAAGCAAGGATGGATGATACCGTTCATGTCAAGGTAAAGATTATCGTATTCGAGATTGTTAGGGTTAGGTTTACTAGTGTCAACCGGGATCTTGATGCCTTCGATCTCAACGGCTTCTTCTTCGACGACGTCCGATATTATCAACGGATACTTCTCCGCTAACCACCGGTAAAACGCCGGAACTCCCATCCTTCTAAAACGAAAGTTCGGAGACGGTGTTTACTCAAATCGACGAAGGGTGTTTGCCGGCGGCGGGTAAGGTCAGAAAGAATGTATTAACTGTTTTTTGTTTTCCTTTTTGTGTTTTTGAAGGAAGTAAACGGATATTCGGATAAAATCAATTTAATTGGGCTTAAGACAAAACGGATGTCGAAACGGCATGTTGGTTTGGGCTTTTGTATTTTCTGGAAAACATATTTGGAAGCACAAAAAAGCCCAACAGAACAAAAAAAAATACTACGTTGCCGGGACTCGAACCCGGGTCTCTCGGGTGAGAGCCGAGTATCCTAACCAGCTAGACTACAACGGATTTGTTGTTCAATTTCTTATCCGTTTTAGTTCTTAACGACTAATTAATTCTTCCAAAGAAGCTTCTCCTTCTGACTATGTCCTTTGAATGCTCTTATGTATCCATATTTTCATTTCTTTTTCAATTAACACTATGTTTTGTTGGTTATTTTCAATTTTCCACATTATGCTTTTTTCAATTAACACTATGTTTTGTTGGTTATTTTGTTTTTTCTTTCAATTAATACTTTGTTTTTGCTTTTAGTGTCGTTTTTGGCTCTCTTAAACTTTTAGAACACCCGCATCGGGTAGTCTCTAGACAAATCTCTTATCTTTAATATAATAAAACAAAAAAAATTATGAGAGAAGTGTAGAAAATGTGAAGGACGTCTTACAAAGGACTACAAAAATTTGGTGGGAAACTTTCTTAAAATATGTATTATTTGTATTGGTCTAATGCTTTTCTAGTTTAAATTTAATTCTTACTAATAGTTGTTTTAATATTATATGTTGAGAGATTTAGTGCTGAAAGGACTTACCGATGCCGATGCTCTTAGACCATAATTATCGGTAAAATGGGTTTTGGTTGTTGTTTTTTTTTGAATTTTTTTTTTTAAATAATAATAATCAAACCAATCGCGAACCGTCACGTGTCAGTGGAGTCCACAAACAATGCAAAAACTAGCAATAAGCGATCTTTATTTTGGTTTTTCTGGAACTGGTTTTTTTTTTTTTTTTGGGTTCTCCCCTTTAAAAACCCAGTAAAAACCCCTCCCACCCCATCGATAATCATCATGCTCTTACATGTTTCAAGCCAAAGATATTCAAATTTTACATTTCCATGCTCTGGTTAGATGAGACAAAAGCCCAACCATGTTGTTTGTTCTTAAGACCATTAAGTTTGACTAGAGATGGTTGTATTTTTGCAAACATATAATATTCTACGAGACTCTATGTTCTATTTTGGGTTTGGTATTTTGGGTGTGGAATCTTTATATGGCTTCATATGGTTATATAAATGTTGCATGAATTTTAAACCACGGAAGAAACATTTTTACAACGTTGGGATAACCCCACTCTCGTGCCAACCCAACTATTCTAATTTCGCATTTACATATTTTAAAATAAATGGATTACCAAAAATAAATATTTTAAATAAATTATTGAAACTGATGCCAAAATACTGAAATAGCACGGTTAATATAACAAATACATTTATTTGACAGTATATTATATTATATTGACATGATATAAACTTTAAATTTAATGATTTAATATTCGGTACATGTTTCGCCGTAGTGTAAACATACACAACGACACATATACATATATATATACACTTATGTACTATTTAAGAAAATAATATTTATTATTTTCTATTTTATACACAAATCATATAATTTCATCTTAATTTTATTGTTGTTCTCAGATTTTTCTAACACGTTTCTATTTATACTGCAGATGAAGATTTGACATTGTTTAAGCTAACACGTTTTATTAATGTTAGTCAACTAAGCTTAATTTCAAAATTTTGAAAGAACACCGAAAATTTATGTCATACAAAAATCCAACTATATGGCAGAGTTTTTTTGTTGAGAAAGAACTATATGGCAGAATTTCAGCTTTTATATCATCTGAAATTTAAATTTGTTAAGTTTTCAGTCTTCAAAATGGAAAACAAAGCGTGTAATATTAATTATTTTTGGAGTAAATTTGGCATAGTTATTTTGGATTAATGGCGGGGGAGTTACTAATTAGTATGATTTATTAACGTCATGGCATAATTAACATTGACTCTTCCTTACAAAATAGTACTACACAAACTATAAAAAATATATAAAAAGCCAACCACACCTGACATAAACTCGATATTACAACCAAAACAGAAAATGGCTGCAGAAGCCACCAAAACTCAAGCCCTCTCCCACGTCAATCATCTCCTTTACTTCGCTCTCTTCCTCCTCCTCTCTTGCCACGTAGCATCCGGCGCCAGAGGAACATGGGAGCTTCTCTTAAACGACGTCGGAATCTCAGCAATGCATTCACAGCTCCTCATCAACGACCGTGTGATAATGTACGACCGTTCCAACTTTGGTCCTTCAAAAATCTCTCTCCCTAACGGAGCATGCCGCGACAGCCCAAACGACGTCGTTTCGAAACGCGACTGCACCGCGCATTCCATCGAATACGACGTCGCTTTGAACGGTATACGTCCTTTAACCATCTTATCCAACACATGGTGCTCCTCGGGAGGTGTAACTCCCGAGGGAGCTCTCCTCCAGACAGGAGGAGACAAAGAAGGAGAACGTAAAGCGAGAATGTTCTATCCTTGCGACGACGATGATGATGATGATTCTTGTGATTGGACCGAAGTTGATAACGCACTTAATGTAAGAAGATGGTACGCTACGAACCATCTTCTTCCAGATGGTCGTCAGATCATAGTAGGAGGTCGGAACCAGTTCAACTTCGAGTTCTTCCCTAAGACAAAAGCTCCAAGTCTCTACAAGTTACAGTTCTTGTCCGAAACATACAATGTCGGACAGGAAAACAATCTCTACCCTTTCGTGTTCCTCAACAGCGATGGAAACTTATTCATATTCGCTAACAACAAAGCTATTTTGTTGGATTATGAGACTAACACTGTCGTCAAAACGTATCCGGAGATCCCTGGAGGCGATCCGAGAAGCTACCCGAGCACTGGCTCAGCTGTTCTTCTCCCTATCAAGAATCTTGAAAAAGAAGTTATCGAGCTTGAGGTTCTGGTGTGCGGCGGTGCACCGAAAGGATCGTACCTCCTCGCTTTATATAAAAACACTTTCGTGAGAGCTCTTGAGACTTGTGGAAGAATCAAGATCAATGATGTTAACCCTCAATGGGTTCTCGAGAAGATGCCGAGACCGAGAGTAATGGGAGACATGATCCTTTTACCTAACGGACATGTTCTGTTAATTAACGGTGGCTCATCAGGCTCTGCTGGTTGGGAGCTAGGTCGTGAACCGGTTTTAAACCCTGATCTTTATCACCCCGATAAACCGGTCGGTTCAAGATTCAAAGTTCAGAGCCCAAGTGGTATACCAAGAATGTACCATTCAACCGCCGGTTTACTCCGCGACGGGAGAGTGCTAGTAGGAGGAAGCAACCCACATCAGTTTTATAATTTCACCGACGTGCTTTTCCCGACGGAGCTTAGGTTAGAAGCTTTCTCTCCGTCGTATTTGGAGTCTCGGTATTGGAGTATACGTCCGAGGATCATGACTCCTTCGTCACACTCTACGGTTAGCTACGGTGGAATCTTGACGCTGAGGTTTATGGTATTCGGTATAGGAGGAGTGCAAAGTCCGGTTAAGGTGACGATGGTGTTTCCTTCGTTTACTTCTCATTCCTTCTCGATGAGTCAGAGACTTTTGGTTCTTGATCATGTTGAGTTGATGAGGATAGGAGTGTGGACTTATGAGGTTAGTGTTAAGGTACCAAGATCTAAGAACATTGCACCACCTGGTTATTACATGGCTTTTGTGGTGAACCAAGATATACCTAGTGAAGGTATTTGGGTGAGGTTGCAGTGAATGTGACACTCAATGTTATATAGTTTGTTCTACGTGTGGTAATTTATTTTATTATAGATTTGTTGAATACTTTTTGATTTTGAGTGATCAAAATTTATTTCGCGGAAAATGTATGTAATAAGATTCTTTCTTCTTTGAGTTGGTAATGTTTCATGTTTGATACTTTATTTGGTATGTGAAAGTTTCATGATTAAATGAATAGAATATCTAAATTCCGTTATTTGCATTAGAACAAATGGAATTTTGATGTCGTGGGGAAGAGATAGATGCTAAACTTGATCCTTCATTGCGTTTTTTTTTTTGAGGAATTCTTGTAAAAAAAAACGTGATTTTTAGTTAAAAGATTCCATAAATAGAAAGTAGTGAACAAGTGTAGAAAGATTAGCAGAGACCAGATAAGAAACAGAGACAGTCCAAAAGACCAAAAAAACTACTTATGTGGAATGTAGTGACATGAAACAATCAGTTATTACGGTCTTGCACGTCTCCACTTGTGTCACCCTCTTGTTTGACTACTTGTACGCAATTTGCATCCACGCCCAAAACATCCACCACTTGCGTAAAAGTTTGATAAGCTCTGGTGTGAGCTCATCTAATCTGTGACATGATAGGGGAGGATAGAGGAAGAATCTGAGATGAGAAAAAATAATTTAGGGGGAAAAGATTTTGAAGATAACCTCTTGATATATTATTGATAGTAATCGATGCCATTTCTTACAAACCAGAGACTACTTAAACATAAAACAACACAGCCCGATGGTGATTACTTGAGGTCCAAAAGATTAATCAAGCTAGCTTATGAAAGTTCTCATCATGAATCTATGTTAAGAAATCCAATATTATTTTCCTTCTGCTAATATGATAGGTACCATCTACTCCCTCCGTTTCATATTAGTTGTCGTTCTAGGTTCATGCACACAGATTAAGAAAACATTTAATTTTACATATTTTCAAAATAAAAACACTATTACCAATACACCTAACTATATATCAACCAATAGAAAAATGGAATAGAGAATATTACCAATAAATTTTACATTGAAAACCGAAAACGACACTTATTTTGAAACAAAAATTCTACTCCAAAACGACAAATAATTTGAAACAGAGGGAGTATTATTTTGGTGATGTGGCAAGTGCTGAGGATGACGTGGAATGATTAGAGATAAGGAAAGACTCTAGATAAGTGAGAGGCTTTGCCGTTAGATCTCTGAAACAGGAAGAACATGAAGTATAAAAAGGGAGTTTGAGAGATGTTTAGGATATGCTTGATGTTGTAATTAGTTAGATATATGAGTTCAGATCCAATTGACATCAGATCAAATTGATCAATGATTCAAGACGTATTCGCCATGAGAGTGTAGATTGAAACAAGCTTCAAGCTATCCTTGTAATCGCCATTGAAGATCCTAAGATACCTTAACTCTTACATAATATGCAATCAAGAACATAACTTGTGGTAGTGTATATGTTTAAATTGACAAGTCAACAATTCATTAGCTCCTGTACATGCTTCATGATTAGTTTACACACAAGCGCTTGTAGAATGCTTCATGAAATACATATGTTACTTATAAATCATATATTGTGATTCTAAAAGACTAATCATAATCATAAACTGATGAGCAGTGACGTGTTTAGTCAGTTTCATTACTACAAAACCTCATTAACAACAAAACTCTAAGTTTGTTCTACTTTCGAATTCTGTTAGAGTTAACAAACGGTTAATCATAAAGAAACAAGAGTTAACAAACGGTTAATCATAGCATAACAACCAATCCATATATGTTTTTTTTAGCTTCAAAGAGAGTTTTATAACACCAAAGCATTAAGAAGAAATCAAAAGCACTAAATGATGAGATGGGATTCTTCTAAGCACGTTCTCCACGAATGCGCCTAGCCAATTGAATGTCTTTAGGCATGATGGTAACTCTCTTAGCATGAATCGCACAGAGATTCGTGTCTTCAAACAAACCCACCAAGTAAGCCTCCGCAGCTTCCTGAAGCGCCAACACTGCGTGGCTCTGGAACCTCAGATCCGTCTACAAGTTCAAGAAATAGATTAAGATCTCAAGATCATTAGCATAATCAGTACTCAAGATCAAAGATGTTCACCTTGAAATCCTGGGCGATTTCACGAACAAGACGCTGAAAAGGAAGCTTACGAATCAACAACTCAGTGCTCTTTTGGTACTTACGAATCTCACTGATTCCTCATCAAGAAAAGAAAAAAAAAACATAAACGCCGTTAACTAACGGAGACGGAGCTTTTTACGTGAAAGAGAGTTTTTTTTTGTGGAATTACCGGAGAGCGACGGTTCCGGGACGGTAACGGTGAGGCTTCTTGACTCCTCCGGTGGTCGGCGCTGATTTCCTCGCCGCCTGTTTTCGCAATTCAATCGTTAAAAATCGAATCGAATCCGAAACCCTAGATTCCTTTCTTGGTTCGTAATCGAATCTGAGAAGGACAAACCTTGGTGGCGAGTTGCTTCCTGGGAGCTTTTCCTCCGGTGGATTTTCTAGCGGTTTGCTTGGTACGAGCCATGGCTTCTTTCTCTCTCGACGAAGAGCTTTGAATCAGAGAGGATCGCGAGGAATCGAATGTTTTTTGTTTA
This sequence comes from Sinapis alba, assembly GCA_012274485.2. Lineage (NCBI taxonomy): Eukaryota > Viridiplantae > Streptophyta > Magnoliopsida > Brassicales > Brassicaceae > Sinapis > Sinapis alba. Next base: position 98,225 of record MU106499.1, read on the forward strand.
ACGTTAAAGAGGAAAAAGGGAGAAAGATTAAGAATTTATAGTGATGAGATTAATTAAGGAAAGAGGAGAAGTGGAAGACGTGCGATTAGGAGCATTTTCGACGGTTCAGATTTGATTAAGCCTACGTGGCGATCCGCGTCATTTAATTTTATTGGTCTTTCTTATCATCTCCAAGACTCCAACCCAATTCTACAACATTAGTTTAGTGTAACTTTCACACTATTTTAATTAGACATTTTCAACCCAACACTAAAAATTACACTATTTTAGTGCAACACTACAATTTTATACCAAATTTAATATAAAATTATAATATTACATTAAAATAGTATAATTTTTAGTATTGGATTGGAGATGATTATTAGTGTTTTGGAGTTGGATTGGAGATTAAAAAATTGGTATTTAAATTACATTAACATAATGTAATTTGACACTAATTGTTTTATGGATTAGAGATGTACTTAGGGTTTATTCAGTTTACTAGTATTGAGCCCATGCTATGCATGGGAATATTTTTGATTACAAATTAAATCATATTTTAATTATATATAACTAAAATAATATGTATTATTTAATTTTAATTTATCAAAAGGATATGCACGTATATAAGAAAATATTAGCACACTTTTTAATTAACCATAAATATACTATATAAAATAAAGTTAGATTTGTTTAAATATTTTACATTAAATAAGTTTTTTTGATATAAATATTAATTTAAAACTTTTTTGTTTTATCTATTTATGTTTTTTCTTGCTTTCAATATTTCTTATAATTTTTTATCTGCAATCTATGTTCTTTGGCTGAATTACATTAAATATTTTTTATTCTTTTTTTTCTTCTTCTTTTAGCTTTTATTTCTGATAAATATTTTCTACATACTAAAATATTTTCAAAAACTCAATAATACAAAGATCGATGCTTAGTTTTTTTCTAGTTAACTCAGATTTTACATCATAAGTTTTATATGAACTTCTTATGAAACTTAGTGAGAAAGCCGGCATAGAAAAATAATTCATGCAATGAATGATAAGAGTCTCAAATTGATTCAGAAAAAGAAAAAAAGATATGAAGAAACCAGTCAGAACTAATACCCGTTTGTACAAAAAATTGTTGTTGAAATGATTAAGTTTAATGCAAAAAGAGACGATTTTAAATTTTATTCAGTTACCCCTAAACCGTTTATGTAAGAAGTGGGGATCATGGCTTTGATTAAGGAACATATGCATCTTTATTTTTTCATCGAAAGAATGATGATGCATTTTAATTTTGTTTTTATTGTTTTATAGACTTTTCCACGTGTCAGTATTTGATTTGTTAGGCGACTTGCGCTTTAGTATATAAGGGATTTCTTTATTTTCATTGTTATAATTGCTCAGACATCTTTGTTTATAAGTGACTATAAAAATTTGGTAACACTATATAATGAAACTTTTTAAAAGAATGTATAGATATTGATCGGAAAGTGAAAAAATAATATCACATTTCTATAAAAATTATAAACACATAAAAATTACCAACCTCATCAGGTTACATCTTCATCTAGACAGTTGAGATGAGTGTAATTGCCTTTATCATCCGATTTTTTGAAGTTTTATTTGTTGCCTTATGGTTATCATCATTTTTTCTCTTCCTGTGCTGCGGTGCGTGTCAGGTTTCTTAAGAGTCTTCTTGTACATGTGTATTAAGGCGAGTCTTTCTTCCTCCTGATATATCACCAAATAAGCATATTACAGCAAACTGAATATTGATTTAGTTCATTTTCAAAATGTTATTGGCTTGTTTTATTACATTTGTTCTTCACGATGCTATGTAGCTTTTGACTATAAATATAAAAGCAAAAGCAAAAAAAGCTTTAAGTAGATTAGAAGAGGAAAATGTTTATGAAAAAAGAAAGTGAACATGAAGAAAATTGTGGTTTGAGCAATAAGACTTTAGGCGTTTCTAGAGTTACTAACCTGGACTTTAATGTTCATATGCCAATTTTGGAGTACGCTCCGCTTAGCCGTCCACAACAAATTTGTGTTTTCCTCTTGTCTTTGAGATGTTTTTTTTTTGAAGACTATTGTTCAGCCACTGTTTAACCAGAAACTACGTTGATGTGGATCTATAATTTACATTGTGGACTCAACATTGTGGATACGATTGTTTGATCTATCTGTTTTTTTTTCATAATTTTTTGGAGAGAGTTAAGAGCAGTTACAAACAAAGAATTATGAATTTATAATTTCTGAAATCAAAGTAGAGATGAATTTAAGCTGATGGTATCGTCAGTTAAATCTTATCTAGAGAAAAAGAGTAACTGATCCAAAAATATTGAGATCATGGGGGTTGTGGAATTGCAATCAGATATTTTTTTTATATAGAAAAATAGGAATTAGGTAAGTGATACGTAACTGTTTTTTGCCTTTTAATTTTTTTGTATTTAATGTTTTAAAAATGGTTAAACTTTTCCACATGTCAATTTTTGATTCGCTAGGCGACTTGCGCTTTAGTATATAAAGGATTAAGGCGGATAATCTGAACTGCTTTATCTGAAAGTTGATTAATAATTATTTTGTTTTTTTTTTCTTAGAACCGGAATTTGAGAGGTCTAATTACTAAAACCTTGAACCGGAATTTGGGATTTCCTGATTCATTAACATTATGGGCTTTAATAAGACACAGAACACTGGAACGAATTACTGAATGAATCGCACTATTTCTTACGAAGCTAAATGAGTTGGCCCAAAGTAGTGGCCCATTAGCGGTCAGCAGCCACAACATGAGAAAACGTCCACAAATTCAAATAATTAAAAGTTTGTGACCAGCCCTCTCTTTGATATGGTATCAAATAAAGTGAATTGAGTAGGTGTTACTGGCCCTCGAGATCTTATTGTCTTAATCATGAAATTATCTAGAAAATCGACCTTCTATCTTCAGTACAGTAAGCAACATTTGGTTAAGAGTTGCTTTGTTTTCTTTATATGATTTGGTATTTGATAGTTAAACTCCTAATTTACAAGAACCATTCTTGATAGTGACGACCCGATCATAGACGTAGTTATCGTTTCACACGGTTACTTAGTTAATCCAAATTTTTATAACTCATAAGCCTTGACCGTACGATGAATGATTAGAAAGATAATATAAATGACCAAAATAAAAGATACTAACTCTAACGATCCATCATTATGAATCCCTTATGGTTTAATACGATGGTGGTTGGTTGACTTACCTATCTATAAAATATTAAACTTTACTAATCTAATTATAAGCAAAAGTAGGATCAAAATATGTTTCTATTTTCCCTATAACATCTCCATCAGATATTTTATACTAACAAATTCGTTTTTATTTCTCAATACTACTGAATGATCTTGACGAATGCAGATGCTCTCATCCAATGGTTAGTAGTTGTTTGATTCAAGTGGTTCAAAAACTTAGCCATATACGTCCATACTAAATCTGATTTTGAAATATTTTAGTCATTTACAACTCTTTATTATTATAACTGGTTTGACATATGTTATTGTGAATATTTAATACTACGGTTCAGCTACTACTTGTGATTCATGTGATATCTCAGTGGTCACATTTAATTCCACAGTACTAATCATTGGAGATACATTCACACACATTTCCTCCACAACGAAGATTCGATGACTTTCTGATCCAATCATGTGAATGACAACAATAATAGGTAATTAATTCGAGCAATTTTGCAGTTGATAATATGAAGCTGGAAAGATGACTACATGCATAGTTTTTCATGGACACTCTCTTACTATACATATTTCTTGGAACTCTTCACTATATCTACTTGTGAAGTTAAGCGTATATACATATTCGATTATTTCGATCAGACACAATGTTTATAAATATATGACCTGAACACAGACAGAACATTGAATCGGATTACTTCTTAAATCACCAAGTTATTGGGTCGATCTCAGATAAACCACCAGTTAATTAACTTTAATATGTAATATATTTATCAATTATTTAAAATACAAGAGAAGTTTATGTATTAAAATATATATAGTAAACTATTTAGTTTTATTTTATCTCACATACAAAATATCAAAAAGTTATTTGATATTTTTGGTAACAAATTAAAAGTTAGAACATATAAGTACAACAAGACTAGAATTAATATGTATCTAAATGTTTGATGTGACTGATAAAGTTGATTTTAAATCTAAAATAAACCGAAATCAAAATATCAAAAAGTCAATAATAAAATTAGGCAAAATATACAGATAGAGATTCTAAGTTTACTCACCTTTCTTACAAACATAACTTATAGTGAACATATATGAGATCATTTAATTGTTGACGCATACGTTTCTCTTCCTGGTATGATTTTTTTTTCAAATAATAGTCAATTACGTTTATAACTAGATGAAGAAACAGTTCGACTGACAAATCGTATAGTTAATATTTACAAAATTAAATTATTATATTCAAAATATCTCCATTATTCATCTGAACATTCATAAATATATTTTATAATATTTTAAAATAATAATTTAAATCAAATTGAATATAAACTAGATCATCCACCAGTTCATTCGGTAACCAGATTTTGAATTTTAACAAAACAAAAAAATACAGGTTTCATCAAATTTATAAATAATTGACTTTAAAAAAAAACTGTATTACATATAGGTCAGCTCGAATGCGAATCGGATTTAAACGTATTGATCAGAAACTATTTTTGTAGTTTAAAGTTTAATAAAAATGTTGTACAAGTACTATAAATTATCAATGCTTAAAGACCCAGAACAAGATTAAGTTATTCGAAAATCACATAAGTACGTACGTCACTACCTACTTATTCCTTCGATTCATAACAAATATCATTTCTACCAAAACCAGTTTTATATGATAAACTATCATCGTATAATTGCAATGCAAGGCTGTGTCCTTTGCTTTTTTATTTTACCTAATTTATTATGTTATAAATTATTATAGGAGTAGTAGCTTTTGCCTCTTTTGTTTTCATTCTACAACCCACGAGGTAACCAAATCTAGTGTTACATAGAATTATATAAATAGTTTTGATATCTTTTGCCAAAAACTTTCTTGATTCTGTTAGTATATACTACCCACAGATTTATCATTTATCTATCCAACATTCCAATACCATTTCCAGTTTTGGCATTGTAATTAGAATATACATATATTTTGCCGACAATGCTTAGTTATACGAACGAGAATGAAAGTTTTAAGTTTCACCAAATTTGGATTTGAGTATAGTCAATAGTGTATCTCTATTTACAATACCGAAAATTAAAAATACTTCATCTTGAATTAAGAAAAAATGTTTCAAGACAATCTTTATTAAGTAACAACTATAAACTATACATGTTCAAAAAAAAAAAAAAAAAACTATAAACTATTCTCTATGTATCCGAATAAATGATTTTTAAGGTTTTTACATATTGATTAAGAAATTACAAATTTTTATTTAATCATTTTTGTTTGTCTAAAAATAAAAATAATTACAGCTAATTCAAACAATAGAAAAACATTATGCAAATACAAGTGGTTATAAACACCAAATTACATTTATATTTTATATATAAACTTGAAAACATCACTTATACACTACAAGAAAACATGTTATATTCTGACGGGGTCAGTCAAATCGTCTGCAGGTACATAAACTGCTTGAATAGAGGTTATGGACCCTTTTTCGTAGAAGGGACGTTCCGACGGACACGAAAGTCGTCAGAAACTTTTGACGGTTTTCCGACGGAATTCCGACGAAAATAAAAAATACAAGGTCGTCGGAAATTCGTCGGAATATACCGACGACTTTCCGACATAAAGTGGTTCATCGGAATATACCGACGAAATTCCGACGACCTTCCGATAAAATATATAACCGTTGATGTCGTCGGAAATCCGTCGGTATATTCCGACGTAATTCCGACGACATTCCGATTACGTATATAACTGTTGTAGTCGTCGGAATTTTGTCGGTATATTCCGACGAAATTCCGACGATCCTTTTGACCGTAAAACAAGTCTGTCAGTATTCCGTCACTAAATACCGACGACATAACGACAAACTGTGGTTTCATTCAAAGTAGACAAGTTCCTCGGAAATTCCTCAGAATATACCGAGGACCTTCCGACGAACTAAGAAAGTTCGTCAGAATGTCCTCGGTATATTCCGAGGAATTTCCGAGGACTTATGTTTTTAAAAAAAAAATATTTCAAAAATATATAAATTTGAATACCAAAACTATAAAAATAACACATATTAAGTGTTTAGTATAGTATTAGATCGCAACCGTTCAAATATAACAACTCATTAAAATATTTATGTATGTATATCATTGTTTTCATAACATCTCATCTTAACACTCATATACTTATACAATCATATTCATCTAATCTTACACTACAAAAATGTTTTTGTGTAAAATCATGTTATGAAAACATTTTTATAGTTAAATCATTATGAAAATACTATATATATTATCAAAGATTTGTATTTTGCATTTAGAAACTTGTGTTCAACCCCTAAACACTAAGTCGTCGGAATTCCGTAGGAATATTTCGTCAGTAATCCGTCAAAAAAAACTGACGACTTTCCGACGGATACGAATTCTGACGGAATTCTGACGACATTAGTAATTCCGTCGGTAATCCGTCGGAATATCAAATTACCCGGGAAAAACATTTCGCATGAAAATTTTCGCGAACCGCCAATTGGAATATATTTAATGATTCCGACGGAATTCCAACGGACTCGGGTTCGTCGGAATCATTAAAGATGAAAGCCCTTCTTCTTCCTTCTACGCCATTTCTGCCTCTCTCTCTAAACTCTCTCCGTGTTCTCTCTCTTTTACGGCGACTTTGACGATTTCCGAGCTCCCATCTCCGGCGATTCCTCTTCCCAAGCTCAAATCTCTTCCCCACACCACAAATCATGTAAGATTCTATAAAACCTTTGTATATTTCAATTTTTTAGGGTTTAGGAAGTTAGATCTTAGGATTTGAGGTTGTTTGATTGAAAACTTTAGGATTGAATGGATAGTTAGGATATGTTAGTTAGGATTGTTGTTTTGGATTGTTGTTTTAATTTTTTTTTGGAATTTTATTGTGTATTTGTTAAAATTAAAAACGTTTTTGTATTTTTAAAACATTTTTTTATTTTTAAAAACATTTTTGGGGGTTTCCAGTAATATATTATATATAATAAAACATTTTTTAAAAATTTTAAATATATTTAACAACCTTTTTCTATATTTATAAACGTTTTATAAATATTTTTATATAGAAAAAATGATTTTATATATTTTTATATAGATAAAAACGTATATAATTTTTTATATATATATTTAACAACATGTTTTATATTTATAAAAAAATTTGAAAATATTTATAATTTGAAAATATTTATAATTTGTTTCTCAGCCTCTCTCTGATGACGACGATTCTACGGGAGATTCAACCAACTTGTCCCGATTGCAAATAAATGAGATGGTCGAAAAAGTAATTTTTTTATTAATATATTTATTTTATAATGCAATTTACTAACTTTAAATATTTTTGTAGACGGTTCCTAAAAGGAAAGAAGGCCGTTTAGTTGGGTTAGTCCGCCGTGCTTTTTCGTTTCCGGCGTCTTCTTCGCAAGTTCCGTATGCCGATCCCATAATTCTGAAGCAGCTACATAACAAAGATGAACGGATTGTGGCATTGGAGGAGAAGAAAGCCACTATCCTTGCTGAGCTGGCGGATCAAAAGAAGACCAACGTTAAGATATTGCAGAGGCTAGATCATTTGTTTCCTTCGGTTTCTTAGTTTTTTCTGAATTTTAAACTTTCTGAATGTTTTTTCTGAAATTTAAAATTTTATGAATGTTTTTTTTTCTAGTTCAGTTTGTATGAATTTAAATCCTATAATATTATTAGTTTTAAATTTCAGATTTTGTTTATTTATTAATTTTTAATATAAAAAATAATTAAAAATACAAAATTTATTCATATTTAAAAATACATAATTCTGACGAATTGTGGTCGTCGGAATATACCGACGAAACACTGGTTCGTCGGAATATACTGACGAACCAGTGTCGTCAGAATATACCGACGAACCAATGTCGTCGGAATATTCTGACGATTAAGGTTCGTCGGTATATTCTGACGAAACACTGGTTCGTCGGTATATTCTGACGAACCTGTGTTTCGTCGGAAAGTCGTCAGAAATTCTGACGAAATTCCGACGAATATTTTTTTTCCGACCAAATGATACCGACGACCACTTTCGTCAGAAATTCGTCAAAATATGTCTATTCCGACGAATTTCTGACGATTTTGTCCGTCAGTATCCGCCTGTTTTCTTGTAGTGATAATAAAACAAAAAAAAATCTCTTAAAACACCAATGCAGAATGAGTATTAACTTTTAAAAAACAACTATAATTATTAAATTGTGATTGTGACTGGCTAAAAATTATTAAAAATAGTTAATCATAAAACCAAATTTAAAATATTTTTTAATCTGTGTAAAATTTAAACTTAAAACATTTTCAAACAAACCTAGTAATAAATTTCAAAAGTCAAGCTAGACATATACTTAGATCTAAAAGGTTTATAGCTCATCTCATCGATCTACATACAAATGAGTAATATTATAGAATATAATGTTCACTGGTAATTTGTATTGATGGAGCCAAAATCAGAAACAAAACATATAATCTGAAATTAATTATATATAATTATCGGTATTTATCCAAATTATTAAATACGAGGGAAGATGGAGACGTGGCGAAATCCAATAAGGTGTTAGAGATGCCGAAAGACGTTTGCCTAAATAAATCCAAGGCATAAACCTGATTAACATCTCTTTATGCCTTTATTAACCTAAACATTACATGTGCATTTCTTTGTCTACACTCTTCTTCACTAACATAAACTACTAATGAAACTGAAATAGTTAAATTTGCTTATTCGACATGAAGGATATAGAATTTATAAATCTATGATGCAAATGAATAAAAACATAAGATTCCAAATAGGCTTTTATAAAGTACAATAGCAAACGATTAACCGAATATGGTTTACGCGTCATATAATAACTTTCCTTTGTAAATAGTTTATTTGAAACAAAAATGTGAATGGAGGATAGACAAATTTCACTCCAAAAGATAACAACAGATGATTTTTTAAGAGACATTGTGGAACTTTAATCAGGTTCATCCCTTCTGCATGTGGCTAATAAGGGCCTATGGCTAATAATAGTTTAATAAGTAAAATAAACAAAAATATTAGACTAAATTTAATATAAATATTGAAACCCAAAAAGTGGAAGAAAGAAAACAGAGAAGAGGAGAACGAGAGCTGACATGTACAACGGAACGCCGTCGATCGCTCTCAAACTTTTTTACTTTTTATTTTATTATTTTCAAAGAAAAATGTCATCAATCCTTTGGAATGAGAAAGAGAGCTCACTAAACGGTGAACGGGATCTATAAGAGCATGTTTATCCCTAAAACTTCTTAGGGTTTTTTTAATTTTTTAATTTTTTTTGGTTTTAGTCTAATTGAAAAAAAAAAAATTAAAAAGTGCACCAATCGCGAGCCGCCACGTGTCAGCGGGGCCCGTAAACAGTGCAAGAAACCCTCCAAAATCGATTCTTATTTCATAGTTTCTGGAACTGTTTCTTGCACTGTTCGCGGGTCCCACAAACAAAACCCTTCTAAGAAACCCGGATAAACATGGTCTAAGATGCTTGTTTTAAGAACCGGTTCTTAACTTTTTCTTTTTAAAATTAAAAATTACTCCCTCCGTTTCGTAAAGATTGTCGTTTTAAGATTTTATTTTTGTTTCATAAAAAGTGTCGTTTTCTATTTTCAATGCAAAATTTATGAATTTAATTTTCCAATTTAATTTTCTATTGGTTGAAATAGTGTTAGGTGTATGGGAAATGATGTTTTTATATAGAAAATATACAAAATTAAATGTTTTCTTAATCCGTGTGCAGAAACTTAAAATAACACTTATTATGAAACAAAGAGAGTAGTTTTTAATTTCCGCTAAGAACTTCTTCTTAAAAACCCTTTAATGGACATGCTTTCACTCTTACTGGAACACAAAACACCAGGTCATCTCCTGACACTGACATATCATCACGATTTGCTAATAATAACACCTAAGCTGTTGTTACTCCACATCATCAAGATTCAGCGCCTCGTAAACGTTTATCAGTTAACTGCATTTTGGCAAATTAATTATCATCACTACAACTTCGTTTGTTGTTAAACTAATACAAAATTAGTTTACAAAAGTTTTAACAATCAAAACAAGAATCAAACTATGCGTACATCGAATTTGCAGCTTCAACAAATGACTTTACGCATATATAGTTGATGGGGGTTTGTGTCCTAGTAAAAAACTAAAGCAAATTGACGAATGATTTGATTCTATATAATATGTTTATTTTCTCATATCGTGCGTGCATATTATTGCAATTTGGTGTGCATGGAGGGCAGAAAGAGTCAATCCAGTGAGGATTCATAGCATATGATCGACTCTCTTGTAATAATATGTATAGAGATAAAATATACTCCTTCCGTTCCATTAAGATAAATGTTTTAGAAAAATAATTTGTTTCACAAAAATGTATTTTTTATGTTTTCTATACAAAAATTACAAATTTCAATAAAATTAATTGAATTTATTGAAAGACTATTGGTTAAAAATTTAAAATGCATTGGAATTTGATAATTTCTAAAACCGATGTATGATTAATATGTTTTTTTAATATGTGTGAAAACACCAAAACATCTATCTTAATAGAACGGAGGGAGTAGTATATAATTGTGTTCAATTTATGATAACCAATAATACAAAACCTGCAGAAGCATTAATGAAGATTGGCTTAGGAAGAGGAAATTAATTGAGGAGATCCTTAAAACCGAACAAGTGGGGTGACAACGTAACGTCGCATGAGGGGAGGGACGCATTTTCCATAACATGCACTTGGACCCGCTTTTATTTATACTCTTTCCGTTTCACATTAATTATCGTTCTGAGTTTATGCACAAAAATATTTAATTTTACATATTTTCGAAATAAAAACATTATTACCAATACATCTAACTATATTTCAACCAATAAAAAATTGAATAAATAATATTGTTAATAAATTTTGTATTGAAAACTGAAAACGACAATTATTTTAAAACAAAAAATTTACCATACAACGACAAGTAATTTAAAACGGGGAGTATGAATTTTCTTGACATTTTCTTTGTTATTTTCTAATATGTAGTATATCTTTTTGAAAAGAAATATGTAGTATATTCAATATTTTGATTTTAGTACAAGGCTTCAATCATTTCTTCAAATTTATTATTTCAGTTTAATTTGTTACATAAATTCATGAATATTCGACTAAATTAATATGACAACTGAACATATCATTAGGTTTATCATCATGCCACATGCGGAAAATGTGATATGTAGGAGTGATAGGAACTCGAGGTGTGGACACTGGATTATTGATTAACGATTTTTTGTGTTTCTTTTCCAATTCAACAATTTATTTAGGTCTTTACAATTTCTTTTAATATATATATATAAGGTAATTCGTTATTTTAATTGCAATGCAGTAAGGGTTAGAAGTATGGTTGCACAAAATATTTTAAGAATAAACTGAAAAAATGAGTACTTCTTTTTAGACTGACAGTAACAATGACAACCGTTACATGACATGAAAATGCCCTGTGTATATGAATAAGCGTAGGCAGTTATAATTTAACTTGCGCATTTTCCCTAAATACCTTGCGCGTTTTCCCTAAATACCTTGCGCATTTTCCCTAAATACAGTGTATGATAATAATTTTTAGCTGCATGTTACTTTTGAAAATATAAATAAATAATTGGAGATGAGACATTCGTGCACATGGGGGCATGGACACAAAATAAGTGTTTTGGTGTGGTACACGCCGTATTAGAGCAACTTCATCTATGAGGATGAGATTCTTAAAAAATAATCAGATGCTAATTAATGTTAAAATAATTAATGAAGTTTTTACAACTTTAGATACCTATATATCAAATAAGTTCTCAAAGAAGAACTTATGGAATGGTTTTGTAAGGTTTCTCATTACTTTTAACATTAATTAGCATCTAATCGATTTCTGGAAACCCCATTTTCATACCATGGATAAAGGTGCTCTTACATTATCATTCATTTCTTATGCTAAATTACTTTCAATTTAATTTTCTCCGTAAACAAAAAGCATCTTCAGTAAATCTTAAGTTTTCCTGGTAAAAGAGAGCATTTTATATAATTTTATGTGCGATTGATAATAGTTTTTGAATAACATATAAAATAACTAATTACATTGTTTGTTTGTCAAATAAACAAGTACATTGTTTAAAATACATTTTTCCTTCAAAAAAACAAACATTTTCCTACCTTTTTCCAGCTACCCATGTGGTGGGAATTAGTTATAAAGTTAAAAAATATTTACAATACCAAAAATATATTAAAACACCCATATATACCGTATATATACTAAAAAATTCGGATATTTCGGGTATCTGTCAAATTTCGGGTTCGGGTCGGGTCCAAGACCCACGGGTCCTCCCCAACAAGACCCAATAGGGTAAAATGATCGGTTTGGATCCTATCCAAACCCAAATTTTTCGGATCGGTTCCGGGTCGGGTCTTCGGGTCCGGGTAAAATGCCCAGACCTACTTTAACATTAATCATAAATCTCCTCCCACTTCCGTGCGCCGAAATTAATTTAATAGTATATCTGTATTATATGTAATACGGAGTACTTTTCTTTTAAACAGTATTAATAATACATATAAAAGTTTTTGACCCTTCATGCGGCCGCGGGTGGCTAATGGCCATTGTTTGTCAAGTACGAACTATCTTCAAGCATATATCTACATAATTTGTTTTCTTTTTTATAAATGGATCTACATAATTTGTTTTTTTTGACCAAATACATAATTTGTTGTAAAAGCACTTTAATCTTATTAAATCCAGAGAAATTCCTTTTTTTGTTTCTGTTCGGTTAATTACATTGTTTCTTATGCAACTTTCAAAATGTAAGTTGTAACTACAGAGTACAAAAAATTGTTATTGATTGATTTGTCGCGCATAAATACACTTTTCAACAACATCTAGTAAAAATGACTACTTGAGTCAGAGTCCCTTTGGTCCATGATTGATATTAAAATGTACAGGTTTAACAGTTATAGCCTTTTGCTGTAATATTTATTCATAAATCTATAGATCTGAAATAGAAATATTGGACAGTCTGTTATTCGACGTCTACACTCACCAGAATATGTTTATGACAATTATCTTTTTACCAAAAGTACCACTGAGTTCTCAACTTAAAATAGTATGAAACCTTTTAGATATATAAGTGGTATAATTCATTTTAGCAATTAGAACCTTTATGTGTATATAAATAGAATAAAAAAATCCATTTTGAAAATATTTGGAAAGAACAATTCATTAAAACATTGACGAATCAGCATGTATTAACTGTTTAAAGTTATGTATAATTTTATTTATGCTAACAATTTTTTTTATTAGTTTTATTATTCTTATTTTCCTATATTTTTCTCAAAAGGCTTTTGATACTTAATTTTCTTAACGTTATAATTATGTATAGTATAATATCTTATGTGTTATTTTACAAGTAATTTTGGCTTAAAATATAACTTAGGATAATTGACTTCAAGGATATCCTTAATATTTCTTGATAAAATATTAAAATTCTTTAGTTGATAAAAAGAAAGAAATACGATTTAATTTACAAGAAAATACATCTGGGTTAATTTTGTCTTTAGAAACAGATATTTAATTAAAAAAAAAAGAAATTAACAAATCACATGTTAATAGGCAGAAAATATAATTTTCTAAGAACCTAAATGATAAAAATGGTCATGTATTAAACCCCTAGATCTTAATTTTGTTTTCCCTAGATTCATATAATTATTGCATCTAATTCTCAAACGAAACATATGCTTTTCTTCGACGTGAAATAAACTTCCTTTATCATATTTTTTTTGTTTGGTTCCTATGGTTTATGTAATGTTTCTTTATCTAGAATTTTATTCCACTATAAATTCAGTTACAGAAGAATTTTAGTTCTATGTCAAATATAATTTAAGAAAACAATATTTTCTCTTATAATAGTTTTTACTTAGAATATATATATTATATATAATTATCACATTTCAATGTTGGTTAAAATAAATATCATTTATATGACTTTAAAATTATACAATAATGATCAGGAAAATTATAATATGCATAACAAATTAACAATTACAGATTAACAGTAAGAAAATTAAGCTCATTACTTCAATTTATGAAATTAAAATAAGTATTAAGTTCCGTACTTGTGCAAGAGAGCCAACTAACAGACTTGCCTTTAACTTAAAAGTCAAATATATTTTCTTGTAAACAAATTTATCTTTTAGTTTCTAAAATAAACCTTCTCCAAATAGTTTTTGTTTGTCCGAATGTTCATGACTATTGTGAATTCATGCGGCACATATGATATGATCGAAGATCATTGATTAATCATGTGTGTTGGATATATAAATACCTCTCTAATGGATAATAATTATGTACTCGTAATTATTAACAAATAAAATAATTCACTTGATATATAAAGTCAATCATAAAAAACGTTTTAAAAATTCATTAAAAAAAAAACGTTTTAAAAAGCAAACCAATATGATTTTTTCGCAACTGTTATATGATCATAATTTTGATATCATATTCCGTATTATTATTATTGGTGAACTTAATTTTAAAATAAATCACATAAACATTTCGAGAGAACTAATTAGTGGAATTTGTGTGTTCCACCCTGTTAGTTGTTAGATATGAACCAGTGCCTCTACCACGTAGCTCAATACACAGAATCTCATCATGTTATTTCTTGTTAACGTCTGAATGCTTTGTTTGTAACCAAACAAGAACATGAATATAAAGAAAGAAAACGACTCTAATTTGTCCCTAATCAACTCCCAAGGTGATGTTTGAACTCTTTCCGAAGACTGGTCGTCTTATCCAACATTAGCACATGCATGCTCTTGTTTCCCTATCATCTCTTTTTCTTAAAAGTGACACTTCTTTATTCAATACATAGGATTGATTAAATACATCTTTACGACTATTTATAAAAAGAAATTCCCATGATTGATAGATTCATTAGCATAATTATTAAACCCATGGATTATATATGAACCATAATTAACCACTAGATTTCACATGCCTAATCCATTACCATGTTGTACCATGGTTTCGTGCACTATCCAATGTATGAAGAAGAAAAAGCCATACCAAAATCTTTGATTCGCCTCTGAAGGATCATATGATTCGTATCTAATTTCTCTTTGTAAACAAATTAATAAAAACTAATCACCAGAATCTTACCCATCACACTAATCTAATTTAATTATGGAAACAAATAGAGCAAAAATAATGACCTAAGGTTATCATTATCCCCGGTCTTTTAACCGGAGTTTTTAGCTTCGGATAAGAAACATTTACTAGTTTTTCTTAAATAAGAGATATAAAAATTGTTTTTTAGTCGAAAAGTGTAAAAAAACAAAAAAAACAAAAAAAATATCAGGACATCATTATCTCCGGTCTTTTAACGGGGATTATTAACTCATGATTTAATATTTTTTAAAAAACATTTTGCGGTTAAAAAGACTGGGAATAATGATGGTTTAAGGGGTAATTTTCGTAAATATCTTACAAACCAGTGGCCTTGTGATACTTCCTTTACTATATAAACCTCATCCCTCGCTCACTCTCAAAGTCCCTCTGACATTTTATCTCTCTCTCTCTCTCTTAGTTTCACTTTCTCGCCGGAGATTACGAACGTAACTTACCTAACCGGAAAATGGCTGGGGGTCTCGGAAAGTGCAGTAAGATCCGTCACATTGTGAGGCTGAGACAGATGCTTCGACGGTGGCGCGACCAAGCACGGATGTCTTCTTTCAGCCGAAGTGTCCCTTCGGATGTACCGTCAGGACACGTTGCTGTCTACGTGGGGACCAGTCGCAGAAAATTTGTCGTGCGCGCCACGTATCTAAACCATCCTGTCCTAAGGAATCTTCTTGTTCAAGCCGAGGAAGAGTTCGGTTTCGTGAACCAAGGTCCGTTAGTTTTCCCATGTGAAGAATCAGTTTTCGAGGAGTCGGTTCGGTTTATCTCTTGCTCTGGTTCGACCCGGTCAAGAGGGTTTACTTGTCCTGACGTTTTCAAG
>MU106500.1:9766-21818 GCA_012274485.2 Sinapis alba
CTCTCCACTGATTAATGGTTCCAAATAAATCTTCTTACATATCCATTCATCCTGGTTTGATTAGAAGCTTGAAGAACTTGCCACATGGCCAAATAGGCTAAACATGGATACCTTGATTAGAAAGTGGAATAACTTCTTCAACCTAACTCCTATGAGATTTATTCAATTTCATGGAGACTCTCCACTGATTAATGGTTCCAAATCAGGCTTCTTACATATCCATTCATCCTGGTTTGATTAGAAGCTTGAAGAACTTGCCATATGGCCAAACATGCTAAACATGAATATCTTGATTAGAAAGTGGAATAACTTCTTCAACGTAACTCCTATAAGATTTATTTCATTTCATGGAGACTCTCCACTGATTAATGCTTCCAAATAAAGCTTCTTACATATCCATTCATCCTGGTTTGATTAGAACCTTGAAGAACTTGCCATATGGCCAAACAGGCTAAACATGGATACCTCGATTCGAAAGTGGAATAACATCTTCAACCTAGTTCCTATGAGATTTATTCAATTTCATGGAGACTCTCCACTGATTAATGGTTCCAAATTAAGCTTTTTACATATTGATTCATCATGGTTTAATTAGAAGCTTAAAGAACTTGTCATATGGCTAAACATGGATATTTTGATTAAAAGTGGAATAACTTCTTCAACCTAACTCCTATGAGATTTATTCAATTTCATGGAGACTCTCCACTGATTAATGATTCCAAATTAAGCTTTTTACATATTGATTCATTCTGGTTTGATTAGAATCATAAAGAACTTGCCATATGGCTAAACATGAATATCTTGATTAAAAGTGGAATAACTTCTTCAACCTAACTCCTATGAGATTTATTCAATTTCATGGAGACTCTAAACTGATTAATAGTTCCAAATCAATATTCTTACATATCCATTCATCCTGGTTCGATTAGAAGCTTGAAGAACTTGCCATATGGCCAAACAGGCTAAACATGGATATCTTGATTAGAAAGTGGAATAACTTCTTCAACCTAACTCCTATGAGATTTATTCAATTTCATGGAGACTCTCCACTGATTAATGGTTTCAAATCAAGTTTCTTACATATTGATTCATCTTGGTTTGATAAAAAGCTTGAAGAACTTGTCATATGGCCAAACAGGCTAAACATAGATATATTGATTAGAAAGTGGAATAACTTCTTCAAACTAACTCCTATGAGATTTATTCAACTTCATGGAGACTCTCCACTGATTAATGGTTCCAAATCAACCTTCTTATATATTCATTCATCCTGGTTTGATTAGAAGCTTGAGAAACTTGCCATTTGTCCAAATAGGCTAAACATGGATACCTTGATTAGAAAGTGGAATAACTTCTTCAACCTAACTCCTATGGGATTTACTCAATTTAATGGAGACTATCCACTGATTAATGGTTCATAATCAAGCTATTTACATATTAAGTCATCCTGGTTTGATTAGAAGCTTAAAGAACTTGCCATATGGCTAAACTTGGATATCTTGATTAAAAGTGGAATAACTTCTTTAACATAACTCCTATGGGATTTACTCAATTTCATAGAGACTCTCCACTGAATAATTGTTCCAATTAAAGCTTCTTACATATCCATTCATCCTAGTTTTATTAGAAGGTTGAAGAACTTGCCATATGGCCAAAGAGGCTAAACATGGATATCTTGATTAGAAAGTGGAATAACTTCTTCAACCTAACTCCTCTGAGATTTATTAAATTTCATGGACACTCTCCACTGATTAATGGTTCCAAATCAAGCTTCTTACATATTGATTCATCTTGGTTTGATTAGAAGCTTGAAGAACTTGTCATATGCCCAAACAGGCTAAACATAGATATCTTGATTAGAAAGTGGAATAACTTCTTCAAACAAACTCCTCTGAGATTTATTCAATTTCATGGAGACTCTCTACTGATTAATGGTTCCAAATAAGGCTTCTTATATATTGATTCATCTTGGTTTGGTCAGAAGTTTGAAAAACTTGCCATATGGCCTAACAAGCTAAACATGTAAATATTTATTAAAAGTGGAATAACTTCTTCAACCTAACTCCTATGAGATTTATTCAATTTCATGGAGACTCTACACTGATCAATGGTTCCAAATCAAGCTTTTTATATATTGATTCATCTTGGTTTGATCAGAAGCTTGAAAAACTTGCCATATGGCCTAACAAGCTAAACATGGATATCTTTATTAAAAGTGGAATAACTTCTTCAACATAACTCCTATGAGATTTATTCAATTTCATGGAGACTCTCAACTTATTAATGGTTCCAAATCAAGTTTCTTACATATTGATTCATCTTGGTTTGCTCAGAAGCTTGAAAAACTTGCCATATGGCCTAACAAGCTAAACATGGATATCTTTATTAAAAGTGGAATAACTTCTTCAACATAACTGCTATGAGATTTATTCAATTTCATGGAGACTCTCAACTTATTAACGGTTCCAAATCAAGTTTCTTACATATTGATTCATCTTGGTTTGATTAGAAGCTTGAAGAACTAGTCATATGCCCAAATGAAGCTTCAAGAACTTGTCATATGCCTATGAGATTTATTTAATTTCATAGAGAGTCTCCACTGATTAATGGTTCCAAATGAAGCTTCTTACATATCTATTCATCCTGGTTTGATTAGAAGCTTGAAGAACTTGGCATATGGCCAAAGAGGCTAAACATAGATATCTTGATTAGAAAGTGGAATAACTTATTCAAACAAACTCCTATGAGATTTATTCAATTTCATGGAGACTCTCCACTGATTAATGGTTCTTAATCAAGCTTCTTATATATTGATTCATCTTGGTTTGATAAAAAGCTTGAAAAACTTGCCATATTGCCTAACAAGCTAAACATGGATATCTTTATTAAAAGTGGAATAACTTCTTCAACCTAACTCCTATGAGATTTATTCAATTTCATGGATACTCTCCACTGATTAGTGGTTCCAAATCAAGGTTCTTACATATTGATTCATCTTGGTTTGATTAGAAGCTTGAAGAACTTGCCATATGGCCAAAAAGGCTAAACATGGATATCTTGATTAGAAAGTGGAATAACTTCTTTAACCTAACTCCTATAAGATTTATTCAATTTCATGGGGACTCTCCAATGATTAATGGTTCCAAATCAAGCTTCTTACTTATCCATTCATCCTGGTTTGGTTAGAAGCTTGAAGAACTTTCCATATGGCCAAACAAGCTAAACATGGATATCTTGATTAGAAAGTGGAATAACTTCTTCAACCTAACTCCTATGAGATTTATTCAATTTCATGGAGACTCTCCACTGATTAATTGTTCCAAATCAAGCTTCTTACATATTGGTTCATCCTGGTTTGATTAAAAGCTTAAAGAACTTGCCATATGGCTTAACATGGATATCTTGATTAGAAAGTGGAATAATTTCTTCAACCTAACTCCAATGAGATTATTAATGTTCATGGAGAATCTCCACTGATTATGGTTCAAAATCAAGCTTCTTACATATCCATTCATCCTGGTTTGATTAGAAGTTTAAAGAACTTGCCATATGGCTATTTAGGCTAAACATGGATATCTTGATTAGAAAGTGGAATAACTTTTTCAACCTATCTCATATGAGATTTATTCAATTTCATGGAGACTCTCCACTGACTAATGGTTCAAAATCAAGCTTCTTACATATCCATTCATCCTGGTTTGACTAGAAGCTTAAAGAACTTGCCATATGGCCAAACAAGCTAAACATCGATATCTTGATTAAAAGTGGAATAACTTCTTCATCCTAACTCTTATAAGATTTATTCAATTTTATGGAGATACTCCACTGATTAATGGTCCAAATCAAGCTTCTTACATATTGATTCATCTTGGTTTGATTAGAAGCTTGAAAAACTTGCCATATGGCTAAACATGGATATCTTGATTAAAAGTAGAATAACTTCTTCAACCTAACTCCTATGAGATTTATTCAATTTCATGGAGACTCTTCACTGATTAATGGTTCCAAATCAAGCTTCTTACATATTGATTCATCTTGGTTTGATTAGAAGCTTGAAGAATTTGCCATATGGCCAAACATGCTAAACATGGATATCTTGATTAGAAAGTGGAATAAATTCTTCAACCTAACTCCTATGAGATTTACTCAATCTCATTGAGTCTCTCCACTGATTAATGGTTCCAAATTAATCTTTTTACATATTGATTCATCCTGGTTTGATTAGAAGCTTAAAGAACTTGCCATATGGCTAAACATGGATATCTTGATTCAAAGTGGAATAACTTCTTAAACCTAACTCCTATGAGATTTATTCAATTTCATGGAGACTCTCCACTGATTAATGGTTATAAATCAAGCTTTTTACATATTGATTCATCCTGGTTTGATTAGAGGCTTAAAGAACTTGCCATATGGCTTAACATGGATATCTTGATTAGAAGTGGAATAATTTCTTCAACATAACTCCTATGAGATTTATTCGATTTCATAGAGACTCTCAACTGATTAGTGGTTCAAAATCATGCTTCTTAAATATCCATTCATCATGGTTTGATTAGAAGCTTAAAGAACTTGCCATATGGCCAAACAGGCTAAACAAAGATATCTTGATTAAAAGTGGAATAACTTCTTCAACATAAATCTATGAGATTTATTCAAGTTTATGGAGACTCTCCACTGATTAATGGTTCCAAATGAGGCTTCTTACATATTGATTCATCTTGGTTTGATTAGAAGCTTGAATAACTTGCCATATGGCCAAACAGGCTAAACATGGATATCTTGATTAGAAAGTGAAATAACTTCTTTAACCTAACTCCTATAAGATTTATTTAATTTCATGGAGACTCTCCACTGATTAATGGTTCCAAATCAAGCTTCTTACTTATCCATTCATCCTGGTTTGGTTAGAAGCTTGAAGAACTTTCCATATGGCCAAACAGGCTACACATGGATATCTTGATTAGAAAGTGGAATAACTTCTTCAACCTAACTCCTATGAGATTTATTCAATTTCATGGAGACTCTCCACTGATTAATAGTTCCAAATCAAGCTTCTTACATATTGATTCATCCTGGTTTGATTAGAAGCTTAAAGAACTTGCCATATGGCTTAACATGGATATCTTGATTAGAAAGTGGAATAATTTTTCAACCTAACTCCTATGAGATTTATTCAATTTCATGGAGACTCTCCACTGATTGATGGTTACAAATCAAGCTTCTTATATCCATTCACATGGTTCGATTAGAAGCTTGAAGAACTTGCCATATGGGCAAACATGCTAAACATGGATATCTTTATTAGAAAGTGGAATAACTTCTTCAACCTAACTCCTATGAGATTTATTCAATTTCATGGAGACTCTCCACTGATTAATGGTTCCAAATCAAGTTTCTTACATATTGATTCATCTTGGTTTGATTAGAAGCTTGAAGAACTTGTCATATGGCTAAACAGGCTAAACATAGATATCTTGATTAGAAAGTGGAATAACTTCTTCAAACTAACTCCTATGTGATTTATTCAATTTCATGGAGACTCTCCACTGATTAATGGTTCCAAATCAAGCTTCTTACATATCCATTCATCCAGGTTTGATTAGAAGGTTGAAGAACTTGCCATATGGCCAAACAAGCTAAACATGGATATCTTAATTAGAAAGTGGAATAACTTCTTCAACCTAACTCCTATGAGATTTATTCAATTTCATGGAGACTCTCCACTGAATAATAGTTCCGAATCAAGCCTCTTACATATTGGTTCATCCTGGTTTGATTAAAAGCTTAAAGAACTTGCCATATGGCTTAACATGGATATCTTGATTAATAGTGGAATAACTTCTTCAACATAACTCCTATGAGATTTATTCAATTTCATGAAGACTCTCAACTGATTAATGGTTCCAAATCAATTTTCTTACATATTGATTCATCTTGGTTTGATTAGAAGCTTGAAGAACTTGTCATATGCCTAAACAAGCTAAACATAGATATCTTGATTAGAAAGTGGAATAACTTCTTCAAACAAACTCCTATGAGATTTATTCAATTTCATGGAGACTCTCTACTGATTAATGGTTCCAAATAAGGCTTCTTATATATTGATTCATCTTGATTTGATCAGAAGTTTGAAAAACTTGCCATATGGCCTAACAAGCTAAACATGGAAATATTTATTAAAAGTGGAATAACTTCTTCAACCTAACTCCTATGAGATTTATTCAATTTCATGGAGACTCTACACTGATTAATGGTTCCAAATCAAATTTTTTATATATTGATTCATCTTGGTTTGATCAGAAGCTTGAAAAACTTGCCATATGGCCTAACAAGCTAAACATGGATATCTTTATTAAAAGTAGAATAACTTCTTCAACATAACTCCTATGAGATTTATTCAATTTCATGGAGACTCTCAACTTATTAATGGTTCCAAATCAAGTTTCTTACATATTGATTCATCTTGGTTTGCTCAGAAGCTTGAAAAACTTGCCATATGGCCTAACAAGCTAAACATGGATATCTTTATTAAAAGTGGAATAACTTCTTCAACATAACTCCTATGAGATTTATTCAATTTGATGGAGACTCTCAACTTATTAACGGTTCCAAATCAAGTTTCTTACATATTGATTCATCTTGGTTTGATTAGAAGCTTGAAGAACTTGTCATATGCCTATGAGATTTATTTAATTTCATAGAGAGTCTCCACTGATTAATGGTTCCAAATGAAGCTTCTTACATATCCATTCATCCTGGTTTGATTAGAAGCTTGAAGAACTTGGCATATGGCCAAAGAGGCTAAACATAGATATCTTGATTAGAAAGTGAAATAACTTCTTCAAACAAACTCCTATGAGATTTATTCAATTTCATGGAGACTCTCCACTGATTAATGGTTCCTAATCAAGCTTCTTATATATTGATTCATCTTGGTTTGATAAAAAGCTTGAAAAACTTACCATATTGCCTAACAAGCTAAACATGGATATCTTTATTAAAAGTGGAATAACTTCTTCAACCTAACTCCTATGAGATTTATTCAATTTCATGGATACTCTCCACTGATTAGTGGTTCCAAATCAAGGTTCTTACATATTGATTCATCTTGGTTTGATTAGAAGCTTGAAGAACTTGCCATATGGCCAAACAGGCTAAACATGGATATCTTGATTAGAAAGTGGAATAACTTCTTTAACCTAACTCCTATAAGATTTATTCAATTTCATGGGGACTCTCCACTGATTAATGGTTCCAAATCAAGCTTCTTACTTATCCATTCATCCTGGTTTGGTTAAAAGCTTGAAGAACTTTCCATATGGCCAAACAAGCTAAACATGGATATCTTGATTAGAAAGTGGAATAACTTCTTCAACCTAACTCCTATGAGATTTATTTAATTTCATGGAGACTCTCCACTGATTAATAGTTCCAAATCAAGCTTCTTACATATCCATTCATCCTGGTTTGATTAGAAGTTTAAAGAACTTGCCATATGGCCATTTAGGCTAAACATGGATATCTTGATTAGAAAGTGGAATAACTTTTTCAACCTATCTCCTATGAGATTTATTCAATTTCATGGAGACTCTCCACTGACTAATGTTTCAAAATCAAGCTTCTTACATATCCATTCATCCTGGTTTGACTAGAAGCTTAAAGAACTTGCCATATGGCCAAACAAGCTAAACATGGATATCTTGATTAAAAGTGGAATAACTTGTTCAACATAACTCTATGAGATTTATTCAAGTTTATGGAGACTCTCCACTGATTAATGGTTCCAAATGAGGCTTCTTACATATTGATTCATCTTGGTTTGATTAGAAGCTTGAATAACTTGCCAAATGGCCAAACAGGCTAAACATGGATATCTTGATTAGAAAGTGAAATAACTTCTTTAACCTAACTCCTATAAGATTTATTTAATTTCATGGAGACTCTCCACTGATTAATGGTTCCAAATCAAGCTTCTTACTTATCCATTCATCCTGGTTTGGTTAGAAGCTTGAAGAACTTTCCATATGGCCAAACAGGCTAAAAATGGATATCTCGATTAGAAAGTGGAATAACTTCTTCAACCTAACTCCTATGAGATTTATTCAAATTCATGGAGACTCTCCACTGATTAATAGTTCCAAATCAAGCTTCTTACATATTGATTCATCCTGGTTTGATTAGAAGCTTAAAGAACTTGCCATATGGCTTAACATGGATATCTTGATTAGAAAGTGGAATAATTTTTCAACCTAACTCATATGAGATTTATTCAATTTCATGGAGACTCTCCACTGATTAATGGTTACAAATCAAGCTTCTTATATCCATTCACATGGTTCGATTAGAAGCTTGAAGAACTTGCCATATGGGCAAACATGCTAAACATGGATATCTTGATTAGAAAGTGGAATAACTTCTTCAACCTAACTCCTATGAGATTTATTCAATTTCATGGAGACTCTCCACTGATTAATGGTTCCAAATCAAGTTTCTTACATATTGATTCATCTTGGTTTGATTAGAAGCTTGAAGAACTTGTCATATGGCTAAACAGGCTAAACATAGATATCTTGATTAGAAAGTGGAATAACTTCTTCAAACTAACTCCTATGAGATTTATTCAATTTCATGGAGACTCTCCACTGATTAATGGTTCCAAATCAAGCTTCTTACATATCCATTCATCCAGGTTTGATTAGAAGGTTGAAGAACTTGCCATATGGCCAAACAAGCTAAACATGGATATCTTGATTAGAAAGTGGAATAACTTCTTCAACCTAACTCCTATGAGATTTATTCAATTTCATGGAGACTCTCCACTGATTAATAGTTCCGAATCAAGCCTCTTACATATTGGTTCATCCTGGTTTGATTAAAAGCTTAAAGAACTTGCCATATGGCTTAACATGGATATCTTGATTAATAGTGGAATAACTTCTTCAACATAACTCCTATGAGATTTATTCAATTTCATGAAGACTCTCAACTGATTAATGGTTCCAAATCAATTTTCTTACATATTGATTCATCTTGGTTTGATTAGAAGCTTGAAGAACTTGTCATATGCCTAAACAAGCTAAACATAGATATCTTGATTAGAAAGTGGAATAACTTCTTCAAACAAACTCCTATGAGATTTATTCAATTTCATGGAGACCCTCTACTGATTAATGGTTCCAAATAAGGCTTCTTATATATTGATTCATCTTGGTTTGATCAGAAGTTTGAAAAACTTGCCATATGGCCTAACAAGCTAAACATGGAAATATTTATTAAAAGTGGAATAACTTCTTCAACCTAACTCCTATGAGATTTATTCAATTTCATGGAGACTCTACACTGATTAATGGTTCCAAATAAGGCTTTTTATATATTGATTCATCTTGGTTTGATCAGAAGCTTGAAAAACTTGCCATATGGCCTAACAAGCTAAACATGGATATCTTTATTAAAAGTGGAATAACTTCTTCAACATAACTCCTATGAGATTTATTCAATTTCATGGAGACTCTCAACTTATTAATGGTTCCAAATCAAGTTTCTTACATATTGATTCATCTTGGTTTGCTCAGAAGCTTGAAAAACTTGCCATATGGCCTAACAAGCTAAACATGGATATCTTTATTAAAAGTGGAATAACTTCTTCAACATAACTCCTATGATATTTATTCAATTTCATGGAGACTCTCAACTTATTAACGGTTCCAAATCAAGTGTCTTACATATTGATTCATCTTGGTTTGATTAGAAGCTTGAAGAACTTGTCATAAGCCCAAATGAAGCTTGAAGAACTTGTCATATGCCTATGAGATTTATTTAATTTCATAGAGAGTCTCCACTGATTAATGGTTCCAAATGAAGCTTCTTACATATCCATTCATCTTGGTTTGATTAGAAGCTTGAAGAACTTGGCATATGGCCAAAGAGGCTAAACATAGATATCTTGATTAGAAAGTGGAATAACTTCTTCAAACAAACTCCTATGAGATTTATTCAATTTCATGGAGACTCTCCACTGATTAATGGATATTGATTCATCTTGGTTTGATAAAAAGCTTGAAAAACTTGCCATATTGCCTAACAAGCTAAACATGGATATCTTTATTAAAAGTGGAATAACTTCTTCAACCTAACTCCTATGAGATTTATTCAATTTCATGGATACTCTCCACTGATTAGTGGTTCCAAATCAAGGTTCTTACATATTGATTCATCTTGGTTTGATTAGAAGCTTGAAGAACTTGCCATATGGCCAAACAGGCTAAACATGGATATCTTGATTAGAAAGTGGAATAACTTCTTTAACCTAACTCCTATAAGATTTATTCAATTTCATGGGGACTCTCCACTGATTAATGGTTCCAAATCAAGCTTCTTACTTATCCATTCATCCTGGTTTGGTTAGAAGCTTGAAGAACTTTCCATATGGCCAAACAAGCTAAACATGGATATCTTGATTAGAAAGTGGAATAACTTCTTCAACCTAACTCCTATGAGATTTATTCAATTTCATGGAGACTCTCCACTGATTAATAGTTCCAAATCAAGCTTCTTACATATTGGTTCATCCTGGTTTGATTAAAAGCTTAAAGAACTTGCCATATGGCTTAACATGGATATCTTGATTAGAAAGTGGAATAATTTCTTCAACCTAACTCCAATGAGATTATTAATGTTCATGGAGAATCTCCACTGATTATGGTTCAAAATCAAGCTTCTTACATATCCATTCATCCTGGGTTGATTAGAAGTTTAAAGAACTTGCCATATGGCCATTTAGGCTAAACATGGATATCTTGATTAGAAAGTGGAATAACTTTTTCAACCTATCTCCTGTGGGATTTATTCAATTTCATGGAGACTCTCCACTGACTAATGGTTCAAAATCAAGCTTCTTACATATCCATTCATCCTGGTTTGACTAGAAGCTTAAAGAACTTGCCATATAGCCAAACAAGCTAAACATGGATATCTTGATTAAAAATGGAATAACTTCTTCATCCTAACTCTTATGAGATTTATTCAATTTGATGGAGATACTCAACTGATTAATGGTCCAAATCAAGCTTCTTACATATTGATTCATCTTGGTTTGATTAGAATCTTGAAGAACTTGCCATATGGCCAAACATGCTAAACATGGATATCTTGATTAGAAAGTGGAATAAATTCTTCAACCTAACTCCTATGAGGTTTACTCAATCTCATTGAGACTCTCCACTGATTAATGGTTCCAAATTAATCTTTTTACATATTGATTCATCCTGGCTTGATTAGAAGCTTAAAGAACTTGCCATATGGCTAAACATGGATATCTTGATTCAAAGTGGAATAACTTCTTAAACCTAACTCCTATGAGATTTATTCAATCTCATGGAGACTCTCCACTGAATAATGGTTACAAATCAAGCTTTTTACATATTGATTCATCCTGGTTTGATTAGAGGCTTAAAGAACTTGCCATATGGCTTAACATGGATATCTTGATTAGAAGTGGAATAATTTCTTCAACATAACTCCTATGAGATTTATTCAATTTCATAGAGACTCTCAACTGATTAGTGGTTCAAAATCATGCTTCTTACATATCCATTCATCATGGTTTGATTAGAAGCTTGAAGAACTTGCCATATGGCCAAACAGGCTAAACAAAGATATCTTGATTAAAAGTGGAATAACTTTTTCAACATAACTCTATGAGATTTATTCAAGTTTAGGGAGACTCTCCACTGATTAATGGTTCCAAATGAGGCTTCTTACATATTGATTCATCTTGGTTTGATTAGAAGCTTGAAGAACTTGCCATATGGCCAAACAGGCTAAACATGGATATCTTGATTAGAAAGTGGAATAACTTCTTCAACCTAACTCCTATGAGATTTATTCAATTTCATGGAGACTCTCCACTGATTAATAGTTCCAAATCAAGCTTCTTACATATTGGTTCATCCTGGTTTGATTAAAAGCTTAAAGAACTTGCCATATGGCTTAACATGGATATCTTGATTAGAAAGTGGAATAATTTCTTCAACCTAATTCCAATGAGATT
>MU106500.1:26737-43349 GCA_012274485.2 Sinapis alba
GATATCTTGATTAGAAAGTGGAACAACTTCTTCAACCTAACTCCTATGAGATTTATTCAATTTCATGGATACTCTCCACTGATTAATGGTTCCAAATCAAGCTTTTTACATATTAATTCATCCTGGTTTGATTAGAAGCTTATAGAACTTGCCATATGGCTAAACATGGATATCTTGATTTAAAGTGGAATAACTTCTTCAACCTAACTCCTATGAGATTTATTCAATTTCTTGGAGACTCTCCACTGATTAATGGTTCCAAATCAAGCTTCTTACATATTGATTCATCTTGGTTTGATTAGAAGCTTCCAGAACTTGCCATATGGCCAAACAAGCTAAACATGGATATCTTGATTAGAAAGTGGAATAACTTCTTCAACCTAACTCCTATGAGATTTATTCATTTTCATGGAGACTCTCAACTAATTAATGTTTCCAAATCAAGTTTCTTACATATTGATTCATCTTGGTTTGATTAGAAGCTTGAAGAACTTGTCATATGCCCAAACAGGCTAAACATAGATATCTTGATTAGAAAGTGGAATAACTTCTTCAAATAAACTCCTATGATATTTATTCAATATCATGGAGACTCTCCACTGAATAATGTTTCCAAATCAAGCTTCTTATATATTGATTCATCTTGGTTTGATCAGAAGCTTGAAAAACTTGCCATATGGCCTAACAAGCTTAACATGGATATCTTTAGTAAAAGTGGAATAACTTCTTCAACATAACTCCTATGAGATGTATTCAATTTCATGAAGACTCTCAACTGATTAATGGTTCCAAATCAAGCTTCTTATATATTGATTCATATTGGTTTGATCAGAAGTTTGAAAAACTTGCCATATGGCCTAACAAGCTAAACATGGAAATATTTATTAAAAGTGGAATAACTTCTTCAACCTAACTCCTATGAGTCTTATTCAATTTCATGGAGACTCTCAACTTATTAATGGTTCCAAATCAAGTTTCTTACATATTGATTCATCTTGGTTTGATTAGAAGCTTGAAGAACTTGTCATATGCCCAGACAGGCTAAACATAAATATCTTGATTAGAAAGTGGAATAACTTCTTCAAACAAACTCCTATGAGATTTATTCAATTTCATGGATACTCTCCACTGATTAATGGTTCTAAATCAAGCTTCTTATATATTGATTCATCTTGGTTTGATAAAAAACTTGAAAAACTTGCCATATTGCCTAACAAGCTAAACATGGATATATTTATTAAAAGTGGAATAACTTCTTCAACCTAACTCCTATGAGATTTATTGAATTTCATGGAGACTCTCCACTGATTAATGGTTCCAAATCAAGCTTCTTACTTATCCATTCATCCTGGTTTGGTTAGAAGCTTGAAGAACTTTCCATATGGCCAAACAAGCTAAACATGGATATCTTGATTATAAAGTTGAATAACTTCTTCAACCTAACTCCTATGAGATTTATTCAATTTCATGGAGACTCTCCACTGATTAATAGTTCCAAATCAAGCTTCTTACATATTGGTTCATCCTGGTTTGATTAAAAGCTTAAAGAACTTGCCATATGGCTTAACATGGATATCTTGATTAGAAAGTGGAATAATTTCTTTAACCTAACTCTAATGAGATTATTCATGTTCATGGAGAATCTCCACTGATTATGGTTCAAAATCAAGCTTCTTACATATCCATTCATCCTGGTTTGATTAGAAGCTTGAAGAACTTGCCATATGGCCAAATAGGCTAAACATGGATACCTTGATTAGAAAGTGGAATAACTTCTTCAACCTAACTCCTATGAGATTTATTCAATTTCATGGAGACTCTCCACTGACTAATGGTTCAAAATCAAGCTTCTTACATATCCATTCATCCTGGTTTGACTAGAAGCTTAAAGAACTTGCCATATGGCCAAACAGGCTAAACATGTATATCTTGATTAAAAGTGGAATAACTTCTTCATCCTAACTCTTATGAGATTTATTCAATTTGATGGAGATATTCCACTGATTAATGGTCCAAATCAAGCTTCTTACATATTGATTCATCTTGGTTTGATTAGAAGCTTGAAGAACTTGCCATATGGCTAAACATGAATATCTTGATTAAAAGTAGAATAACTTCTTCAACCTAACTCCTATGAGATTTATTCAATTTCATGGAGACTCTTCACTGACTCTTATTAAAAGTAGAATAACTTCTTACATATTGATCCATTCTGGTTTGATTAGAAGCTTAAAGAACTTTCCATATGGCTAAACATGGATATCTTGATTAAAGTGGAATAACTTCTTAAACATAACTCCTATGAGATTTATTCAATTTCATAGAGACTCTCCACTGATTAATGGTTACAAATCAAGCTTTTAACATATTGATTCATCCTTGTTTGATTAGAGGCTTAAAGAACTTGCCATATGGCTTAACATGGATATCTTGATTAGAAGTGGAATAATTTCTTCAACATAACTCCTATGAGATTTATTCAATTTCATAGAGACTCTCCACTGATTAGTGGTTCCAAATCATGTTTCTTACATATCTATTCATCATGGTTTGATTAGAAGCTTGAAGAACTTGCCATATGGCCAAAAAGGCTAAACAAAGATATCTTGATTAAAAGTGGAATAACTTCTTCAACATAAATCTATGAGATTTATTCAAGTTCATGGAGACTCTCCACTGATTAATGGTTCCAAATCAAGCTTTTTATATATTGATTCATTTTAGTTTGATCAGAAGCTTGAAAAACTTGTCATATGGCCTAACCAGCTAAACATGGATATCTTTATTAAAAGTGGAATAACTTCTTCAACATAACTCCTATGAGATTTATTCAATTTCATGGAGACTCTCAACTTATTAATGGTTCCAAATCAAGTTTCTTACATATTGATTCATCTTGGTTTGATTAGAAGCTTAAAGAACTTGCCATATGGATTAACATGGATATCTTGATTAGAAAGTGGAATAATTTCTTCAACCTGCCTCCTATGAGATTTATTCAATTTCATGGAGACTCTCCACTTATTAATGGTTCCAAATCAAGCTTCTTACATATTGATTCATCCTTGTGTGATTAGAAGCTTAAAGAACTTGCCATTTGTCCAAACAGGCTAAACTTGAATATCTTGATTAGAAAGTGGAATAACTTCTTCAACCTAACTCCTATGAGATTTATTCAATTTTATGGAGACTCTACACTGATTAATAGTTCCAAATTAATCTTCTTACATGTTGATTCATCTTGGTTTGATTAGAAGCTTAAAGAACTTACCATATGGCTAAACATGGATATCTTGATTAGAAAGTGGAATAACTTCTTCAATATAACTTCTATGAGTTTTATTCAATTTCATGAAGACTCTACACTGATTAATGGTTCCAATTAAAGCTTCTTACATATCCATTCATCCTGGTTTAATTAGAAACATGAAGAACTTGCCATATGGCCAAACAGGCTAAACATGGATATCTTGATTAGAAAGTGGAATAACTTCTTCAACATAACTCCTATGAGATTTATTCAATTTCATGGAGAATCTACACTGGTTATTAGTTCCAAATCAAGCTTCTTACGTATCCATTCATCCTAGTTTGATTAGAACCTTGAAGAACTTGCCATATGGCCCAATAGGCTAAACATGGATACATTGATTCGAAAGTGGGATAACTTCTTCAACCTAACTCCTATGAGATTTATTCAATTTCATGGAGACTCTCCACTAATTAATGGTTCCAAATTAAGCTTTTTACATATTGATTCATAATGGTTTAATTAGAAGCTTAAAGAACTTGTCATATGGCTAAACATGGATATCTTGATTAGAAAGTGGAATAACTTATTCAACCTAACTCCTATGAGATTTATTCAATTTCATGGAGACTCTCCACTGAATAATGGTTCCAAATCAAGCTTCTTACATATCCATTCATCCAGGTTTGATTAGAAGCTTGAAGAACTTGCCATATGGCCAAAGAGGCTAAACATGGATATCTTGATTAGAAAGTGGAATAACTTCTTCAACCTAACTCCTATGAGATTTATTCAATTTCATGGAGACTCTCCACTGATTAATGGTTCCAAATCAACCTTTTTACATATTGATTCATCCTGGTTTGATTAGAAGCTTAAAGAACTTGCCATATGGCTAAACATGGATATCTTGATTAAAAGTAGAATAACTTCTTCAACCTAACTCCTATGAGATTTATTCAATTTCATGGAGACTCTCCACTGATTAATGGTTCCAAATCAAGCTTCTTACATATTGATTCATCCTGGTTTGATTAAAGGCTTAAAGAACTTGCCAACAGGCTAAACATTGATATCTTGATTAGAAGTGGAATAATTTCTTAAACATAACTCCTATGAGATTTATTCAATTTCATGGAGACTCTCCACTGATAAGTTGTTCCAAATCATGCTTCTTACATATCTATTCATCATGGTTTTATTAGAAACTTGAAGAACTTGTCATATGGCCAAACAGGCTAAACATACATATCTTGATTAAAAGTGGAATAACTTCTTCAACATAACTCCTATGAGATTTATTCAAGTTCATGGAGACTCTACACTGATTAATGGTTCCAAATCAAGCTTCTTACATATTAATTCATCTTGGTTTGATTAGAAGCTTGAAGAACTTGCCATATGGCCAAACAGGCTAAACATGGATATCTTGATTAGAAAGTGGAATAACTTCTTTAACCTAACTCCTATGAGATTTATTCAATTTCGTGGAGACTCTCCACTGATTAATAGTTCCAATTCAAGCTTCTTACATATTGATTCATCCTGGTTTGATTAGAAGCTTAAAGAACTTGCCATATGCTTAACATGGATATCTTGATTAGAAAGTAGAATAATTTCTTCAACCTAACTCCTATGAGATTTATTCAATTTCATGGAGACTCTCCACTGATTAATGGTTCCAAATCAAGCTTCTTACATATCAATTCATCCTGGTTCGATTAGAAGCTTGAAGAACTTGCCATATGGCCAAACAGGCTAAACATGGATATCTTGATTAGAAAGTGGAATAACTTCTTCAACCTAACTCCTATGAGATTTATTCAATTTCATGGAGATTCTCCACTGATTAATGGTTCCAAATCATGTTTCTTACATATTGATTCATCTTGGTTTGATTAGAAGCTTGAAGAACTTGTCATATGGCCAAACAGGCTAAACTTAGATATCTTGATTAGAAAGTGGAATAACTTCTTCAAACTAACTCCTATAAGATTTATTCAATTTCATGGATACTCTCCACTGATTAATGGTTCCAAATAAAGATTCTTACATATTGATTCATCTTGGTTTGATTAGAAGCTTAAAGAACTTGCCATTTGGCCAAACAGGCTAAACTTGGATACCTTGATTAGAAAGTGGAATAACTTCTTCAACCTAACTCCAATGAGATTTATTCAATTTTATGGAGACAATCCACTGATTAATAGTTCCAAATCAAGCTTCTTACATGTTGATTCATCTTGATTTGATTAGAAGCTTAAAGAACTTACCATATGGCTAAACATGGATATCTTGATTAGAAAGTGGAATAACTTCTTCAACATAACTCCTATGAGTTTTATTCAATTTCATGAAGACTTTCCATTGATTAATGATTCCAAATCAAGCTTCTTACATATCCATTCATCCTGGTTTAATTAAAAGCATGAAGAACTTGACATATGGCCAAAAAGGCTAAACATGGATATCTTGATTAGAAAGTGGAATAACTTCTTCAACATAACTCCTATGAGATTTATTCAATTTCATGGAGAATCTCCACTGGTAATTAGTTCCAAATCAATCTTCTTATGTATCCATTCATCCTAGTTTGATTAGAACCTTGAAGAACTTGCCATATGGCCAAATAGGCTAAACATGGATACCTTGATTCGAAAGTGGAATAACCTCTTCAACCTAACTCCTATGAGATTTATTCAATTTTATGGAGACTCTCCACTGATTAATGGTTCCAAATTAAATTTCTTGCATATTGATTCATCTTGGTTTTATTAGAAGCTTAAAGAACTTGCCATATGGCCAAACAGGCTAAAAATAGATATCTTGATTAGAAAGTGGAATAACTTCTTCAACCTAACTCCTATGAGATTTATTCAATTTCATAGAGACTCTCCACTGATTAATGGTTCCAAATCAAGCTTTTTACATATTGATTCATCCCGGTTTGATTAGAAGCTTAAAGAAGTTGCCATATGGCTTAACATGGATATCTTGATTAGAAGTGGAATATTTTCTTCAACATAACTCCTATGAGATTTATTCAATTTCATGGAGACTCTCCAATGATTAGTGGTTCCAAATCATGGTTCTTACATATCCATTCATCATGGTTTTATTAGAAGCTTGAGGAACTTGTCATATGGCCAAACAGGCTAAACATAGATATCTTGATTAGAAAGTGGAATAACTTCTTCAACCTAACTCCTATGAGATTTATTCAATTTCATGGAGACTCTCCACTGATTAATGGTTCCAAATCAACCTTCTTACATATTGATTCATCCTGTTTTGATTAGAGGCTTAAAGAACATGCCATATGGCTTAACATGGATATCTTGATTAGAAGTGGAATAATTTGTCCAACATAACTCCTATGAGTTTTATTCAATTTCATGAAGACTCTCCACTGGTTAATGGTTCCAAATCAAGCTTCTTACATATCAATTTATCCTGGTTTGGTTAGAAGCTTGAAAAACTTGCCATACGGCCAAACAGGCTAAACATGGATATCTTGATTAAAAGTGTAATAACTTCTTCAACCTAACTCCTATGAGATTTATTCAATTTCATGGAGACTCTCCACTGATTAATGGTTCCAAATTAAGCTTTTTACATATTGATTCATCCTGGTTTGATTAGAAGCTTAAAGAACTTGCCATATGGCTAAACATGGATATCTTGATTAAAAGTGGAATAACTTCTTCAACCTAACTCCTATGAGATTTATTCAATTTCATGGAGACTCTCCACTGATTAATGGTTCCAAATCAAGCTTCTTACATATTGATTCATCATGGTTTGATTAAAGGCTTAAAGAACTTGCCAACAGGCTAAACATTGATATCTTGATTAGAAGTGGAATAATTTCTTAAACATAACTCCTATGAGATTTATTCAATTTCATGGAGACTCTCCACTGATTAGTGGTTCAAAATCATGCTTCTTACATATCCATTCATCATGGTTTGATTAGAAGCTTGAAGAACTTGCCATATGGCGAAACAGGCTAAACATGGATATCTTGATTAAAAGTGGAATAACTTCTTCAACCTAACTTCTATGAGATTTATTCAATTTCATGGAGACTCTCCACTGATTAATCATTCCAAAACAAGCTTCTTCCATATTGATTCATCCTGGTTTGATTAGAGGCTTAAAGAATTTGCCATATGGCTTAACATTAATATCTTGATTAGAAATGGAATAATTTCTTCAACATAACTCCTATTAGTTTTATTCAATTTCATGAAGACTCTCCACTGGTTAATGTTTCCAAATCAAGCTTCTTACATATCCATTCATCCTGGTTTAATTAGAAGCATGAAGAACTTGCCATATGGCCAAACAGGCTAAACATGAATATCTTGATTAGAAAGTGGAATAACTTCTTTAACATAACTCCCAATAGATTTATTCAATTTCATGGAGACTCTCCACTGGTTATTAGTTCCAAATCAAGCTTCTTACGTATCCATTCATCCTAGTTTGATTAGAACCTTGGAGAACTTGTCATATGGCCAAATAGGCTAAACATGTATATCTTGATTAGAAAGTGGAATAATTTCTTCAACCTAACTCCTATGAGATTTATTCAATTTCATGGATACTCTCCACTGATTAATAGTTCCGAATCAAGCCTCTTACATATTGGTTCATCCTGGTTTGATTAAAAGCTTAAAGAACTTGCTATATGGCTAAACATGGATATCTTGAATAAAAGTGTAATAACTTCTTCAACCTAACTCCTATGAGATTTATTAAATTTCATGGAGACTCTCCACTGATTAATGGATCCAAATTAAGCTTTTTACATATTTATTCATCCTGGTTTGATTAGAAGCTTAAAGAACTTGCCATATGGCTAAACATTGATATCTTGATTAAAAGTGGAATAACTTCTTCAACCTAACTCCTATGAGATTTATTCAATTTCATGGAGACTCTCCACTGATTAATAGTTCCGAATCAAGCTTCTTACATATTGGTTCATCCTGGTTTAATTAAAAGCTTAAAGAACTTGCCATATGGCTTAACATGGATATCTTGATTAAAAGTGGAATAACTTCTTCAACATAACTCCTATGAGATTTATTCAATTTCATGAAGACTCTCAACTGATTAATGGTTTCAAATCAAGTTTCTTACATATTAATTCATCTTGGTTTGATTAGAAGCTTGAAGAACTTGTCATATGCCCAAAAGAGGCTAAACATAGATATCTTGATTAGAAAGTGGAATAACTTCTTCAAACAAACTCCTATGAGATTTATTCAATTTCATGGAGACTCTCTACTGATTAATAGTTCCAAATAAGGCTCCTTATATATTGATTCATCTTGGTTTGATCAGAAGTTTGAAAAACTTGCCATATGGCCTAACAAGCTAAACATGGAAATATTTATTAAAAGTGGAATAACTTCTTCAACCTAAGTCCTATGAGATTTATTCAATTTCATGGAGACTCTACACTGATTAATGGTTCCAAATCAGGCTTTTTATATATTGATTCATCTTGGTTTGATCAGAAGCTTGAAAAACTTGCCATATGGCCTAACAAGCTAAACATGGATATCTTTATTAAAAGTGGAATAACTTCTTCAACATTACTCCTATGAGATTTATTCAATTTCATGGAGACTTTCAACTTATTAATGGTTCCAAATAATTTTTCTTACATATTGATTCATCTTTGTTTGATCAGAAGCTTGAAAAACTTGCCATATGGCCTAACAAGCTAAACATGGATATCTTGATTAGAAAGTGGAATAAATTCTTCAACCTAACTCCTATGAGATTTACTCAATCTCATTGAGACTCTCCACTGATTAATGGTTCCAAATCAAACTTCTTATATATCCATTAATCCTGGTTTGATTAGAAGTTTAAAGAACTTGCCATATGGCCATTTAGGCTAAACATGGATATCTTGATTAGAAAGTGGAATAACTTTTTCAACCTATCTCCTATGAGATTTATTCAATTTCATGGAGACTCTCCACTGACTAATGGTTCAAAATCAAGCTTCTTACATATCCATTCATCCTGGTTTGACTAGAAGCTTAAAGAACTTGCCATATGGCCAAACAAGCTAAACAAGGATATCTTGATTAAAAGTGGAATAACTTCTTCATCCTAACTCTTATGAGATTTATTCAATTTGATGGAGATACTCCACTGATTAATGGTCCAAATCAAGCTTCTTACATATTGATTCATCTTGGTTTGATTAGAAGCTTGAAAAACTTGCCATATGGCTAAACATGGATATCATGATTAAAAGTAGAATAACTTCTTCAACCTAACTCATATGAGATTTATTCAATTTCATGGAGACTCTTCACTGATTAATGGTTCCAAATCAAGCTTCTTACATATTGATTCATCTTGGTGTGATTAGAAGCTTGAAGAACTTGCCATATGGCCAAACATGCTAAACATGGATATCTTGATTAGAAAGTGGAATAAATTCTTCAACCTAACTCCTATGAGATTTACTCAATCTCATTGAGACTCTCCACTGATTAATGGTTCCAAATTAAGCTTTTTACAAAATTATTCATCCTGGTTTTATTAGAAGCTTAAAGAACTTGCCATATGGCTAAACATGGATATCTTAATTCAAAGTGGAATAACTTCTTAAACCTAAATCCTATGAGATTTATTCAATTTCATGGAGACTCTCCACTGATTAATGGTTACAAATCAAGCTTTTTACATATTGATTCATCCTGGTTTCATTAGAGGCTTAAAGAACTTGCCATATGGCTTAACATGGATATCTTGATTAGAAGTGGAATAATTTCTTCAACATAACTCCTATGAGATTTATTCAATTTCATAGAGACTCTCCACTGATTAGTGGTTCCAAATCATGCTTCTTACATATCCATTCATCATGGTTTGATTAGAAGCTTGAAGAACTTGCCATATGGCCAAACAGGCTAAACAAAGATATCTTGATTAAAAGTGGAATAACTTCTTCAACATAACTCTATGAGATTTATTCAAGTTTATGGAGACTCTCCACTGATTAATGGTTCCAAATCAAGCTTCTTACATATTGATTCATCTTGGTTTGATTAGAAGCTTCAAGAACTTGCCATATGGCCAAACAGGCTGAACATGGATATCTTGATTAGAAAGTGGAATAACTTCTTCAACCTAACTCCTATGAGATTAATTCAATTTCATGGAGACTCTCCACTGATTAATAGTTCCAAATCAAGCTTCTTACATATTGGTTCATCCTGGTTTGATTAAAAGCTTAAAGAACTTGCCATATGGCTTAACATGGATATCTTGATTAGA
Source organism: Sinapis alba (assembly GCA_012274485.2). Taxonomy (NCBI): domain Eukaryota; kingdom Viridiplantae; phylum Streptophyta; class Magnoliopsida; order Brassicales; family Brassicaceae; genus Sinapis; species Sinapis alba. Next base: position 37,299 of record MU106500.1, read on the forward strand.
AAGTGGAATAATTTCTTTAACCTAACTCTAATGAGATTATTCATGTTCATGGAGAATCTCCACTGATTATGGTTCAAAATCAAGCTTCTTACATATCCATTCATCCTGGTTTGATTAGAAGCTTGAAGAACTTGCCATATGGCCAAATAGGCTAAACATGGATACCTTGATTAGAAAGTGGAATAATTTCTTCAACCTAACTCCTATGAGATTTATTCAATTTCATGGAGACTCTCCACTGACTAATGGTTCAAAATCAAGCTTCTTACATATCCATTCATCCTGGTTTGACTAGAAGCTTAAAGAACTTGCCATATGGCCAAACAGGCTAAACATGTATATCTTGATTAAAAGTGGAATAACTTCTTCATCCTAACTCTTATGAGATTTATTCAATTTTATGGAGATACTCCACTGATTAATGGTCCAAATCAAGCTTCTTACATATTGATTCATCTTGGTTTGATTAGAAGCTTGAAGAACTTGCCATATGGCTAAACTTGAATATCTTGATTAAAAGTGGAATAACTTTTTCAACCTATCTCCTATGAGATTTAATCAATTTCATGGAGACTCTCCACTGACTAATGGTTCAAAATCAAGCTTCTTACATATCCATTCATCCTGGTTTGACTAGAAGCTTAAAGAACTTGCCATATGGCCAAACAGGCTAAACATGTATATCTTGATTAAAAGTGGAATAACTTCTTCATCCTAACTCTTATGAGATTTATTCAATTTTATGGAGATACTTCACTGATTAATGGTTCCAAATCAAGCTTATTACATATTGATTCATCTTGGTTTGATTAGAAGCTTGAAGAACTTGCCATATGGCTAAACATGGATATCTTGATTAAAAGTAGAATAACTTCTTCAACCTAACTCCTATGAGATTTATTCAATTTCATGGAGACTCTCCACTGATTAGTGGTTCCAAATCATGCTTCTTACATATCTATTCATCATGGTTTGATTAGAAGCTTGAAGAACTTGCCATATGGCCAATAAGGCTAAACAAAGATATCTTGATTAAAAGTGGAATAACTTCTTCAACATAACTCTATGAGATTTATTCAAGTTCATGGAGACTCTCCACTGATTAATGGTTCCAAATCAAGCTTCTTACATATTGATTCATCTTGGTTTGATTAGAAGCTTGAAGAACTTGCGATATGGCCAAACAGGCTAAACATGGAAATCTTGATTAGAAAGTGGAATAACTTCTTCAACCTAACTCCTATGAGATTTATTCAATTTCATGGAGACTCTCCACTGATTAATAGTTCCAAATCAAGCTTCTTACATATTAATTCATCCTGGTTTGATTAGAAGCTTAAAGAACTTGCCATATGGCTTAACATGGATATCTTGATTAGAAAGTGGAATAATTTCTTCAACCTAACTCCTATGAGATTTATTCAATTTCATGGAGACTCTCCACTGATTAATGGTTACAAATCAAGCTTCTTACATATCCATTCATCCTGGTTCGATTAGAAGCTTGAAGAACTTGCCATATGGGCAAACATGCTAAAGATGGATATCTTGATTAGAAAGTGGAATAACTTCTTCAACCAAACTACTATGAGATTTATTCAATTTCATGGAGACTCTCCACTGATTAATGGTTCCAAATCAATCTTCTGATATATTGATTCATCTTGGTTTGATCAGAAGCTTGAAAAACTTGCCATATGGCCTAACAAGCTAAACATGGATGTCTTTATTAAAAGTGGAATAACTTCTTCAACATAACTCCTATGAGATTTATTCAATTTCATGGAGACTCTCAACTGATTATTGGTTCCAAATCAAGTTTCTTACATATTGATTCATCTTGGTTTGATTAGAAGCTTGAAGAACTTGTCATATGGCCAAACAGGCTAAACATAGATATCTTGATTAGAAAGTGGAATAACTTCTTAAAACTAACTCCTATGAGATTTATTCAATTTAATGGAGACTCTCCACTGATTAATGGTTCCAAATCAAGCTTCTTACATATCCATTCATCCTGGTTTGATTAGAAGCTTGAAGAACTTGTCATATGGCCAAAGAGGCTAAACATGGATATCTTGATTAGAAAGTGGAATAAGTTCTTCAACCGAACTCCTATGAGATTTATTTAATTTCATGGAGACTCTCCACTAATTAATGGTTCCAAATCAAACTATTTACATATTAATTCATCCTGGTTTGATTAGAAGCTTATAGAACTTGCCATATGGCTAAACATGGATATCTTGATTTAAAGTCGAATAACTTTTTCAACCTAACTCCTATGAGATTTATTCAATTTCATGGAGACTCTCCACTGATTAATGGTTCCAAATCAAGCTTATTACATATTGATTCATCTTGGTTTGATTAGAAGCTTGAAGAACTTGCCATATGGCCAAACAAGCTAAACATGGATATCTTGATTAGAAAGTGGAATAACTTCTTCAACCTAACTCCTATGAGATTTATTCATTTTCATGGAGACTCTCAACAAATTAATGGTTCCAAATCAAGTTTCTTACATATTGATTCATCTTGGTTTGATTAGAAGCTTGAAGAACTTGTCATATGCCCAAACAGGCTAAACATAGATATCTTGATTAGAAGTGGAATAACTTCTTCAACCTAACTCCTATGAGATTTATTCAATTTCATGGAGACTCTCCACTGATAAATGGTTCCAAATCAAGCTTCTTACAGATTGATTCATCTTGGTTTGATTAGAATCTTGAAGAACTTGGAATATGGCCAAACAGTCTAAACATGGATATCTTGATTATAAAGTGGAATAACTTGTTTAACCTAACTCATATAAGTTTTATTTAGTTTCATGGAGACTCTTCACTGATTAATGGTTCCATATCAAGCTTCTTACATATTGATTCATCCTGGTTTGATTAGAAGCTTATAGAACTTGCCATATGGCTTAACATGGATATCTTGATTAGAAAGTGGAATAATTTCTTCAACATAACTCCTATGACATTTATTCAATTTCATGGAGACTCTCCACTGTTTAGGGGTTCCAAATCAAGCTTGTTACATATCCATTCATCATGGTTTGATTAGAAGTTTGAAGAACTTGCCATATGACCAAACATGCTAAACATGGATATCTTGATTAAAAGTGAAACAACTTCTTCAACCTAACTCCTATGAGATTTATTCAATTTCATGGAGACTCTCCACTTATTAATGGTTCCAAATCAAGCTTTTTACATATCCGTTCATCCTGGTTTGATTAGAAGCTTGAAGAACTTACCATATGGCCAAATACGCTAAACATGTGTACCTTGATTAGAAAGTGGAATAACTTCTTCAAACTAACTCCTATGAGATTTATTCAATTTCATGGAGACTCTCCACTGATTAATAGTTCCAAATCAAGCTTCTTACATATTGATTCATCTTGGTGTTATTAGAAGCTTGAAAAACTTGCCATATGGCCTAACATGCTAAACATGGATATCTTGATTACAAGTGGAATAACTTCTTCAACCTGACTCCTATGAGATTTATTCAATTTCATGGAGACTCTCCACTGATTAATGGTTCCAAATCAAGCTTCTTAGATATCCATTCATCCTGGTTTGATTATAACCTTGAAAAACTTGGCATATGGCCAAACATGCTAAACATGAATATCTTGATTAGAAAGTGGAATAACTTCGTCAACATAACTCCTAAGAGATTTATTCAATTTCATGGAGACTCTCCACTGATTAATGGTTCGAAATCAAGCTTTTTACATATTGATTCATCCTGGTTTGATCAGAAGCTTAAAGAACTTGCCATATGGCTAAACCTGGATATCTTGATTAGAAAGTAGAATAAATTCTACAACATAACTCTTATGAGATTTATTCAATTTCATGGAGACTCTCCACTTATTAGTGGTTCCAAATCAAGATTCTTACATATCCATTCATCCTGGTTTGATTAGAAGCTTGAAGAACTTGCCATATGGCCAAACATGCTAAACATGGATATCTTGTTTCAAGAGTGAAATAACTTCTTCAAAAAAAAACTCCTATGAGATTTATTTAATTTCATGGAGAGTCTCCACTGATTAATGGTTCCAAATGAAGCTTCTTACATATCCATTCATCGTGGTTTGATTAGAAGCTTCAAGAACTTGCCATATGGCCAAATAGGCTAAACATGGATATCTTGATTAGAAAGTGGAATAACTTCTATGAGATTTATTCAATTTCATGGAGACTCTCCACTGTTTAATGTTTTAAATCAAGCTTCTTACATATCGATTAATCTTGTTTTGATTAGAAGCTTGAAAAACTTGCCATATCGCCAAGCAGGCTAACCATGGATATCTTGACTAAAAGTGGAATAACTTCTTCAACCTAACTCCTATGAGATTTATTCAATTTCATGGAGACTCTCCACTGATTAGTGGTTCCAAACCAAGCTTCTTACATATCCATTCATCATGGTTTGATTAGAAGCTTGAAGAACTTGTCATATGGCCAAACAGGCTAAACATGGATATCTTGATTAGAAAGTGAAATAACTTCTTCAAAATAAGTCCTATGAGATTTATTTAATTTCATGGAGAGTCTCCACTGATTAATGGTTCCAAATGAAGCTTCTTACATATCCATTCATCCTGGTTTGATTAGAAGCTTGAAGAAATTGTCATATGGCCAAACAGGCTAAACATAGATATCTTGATTAGAAAGTGGAATAACTTCTTAAAACTAACTCCTATGAGATTTATTCAATTTCATGGAGACTCTCCACTGATTAATGGTTCCAAATCAAGCTTCTTACATATCCATTCATCCTGGTTTGATTAGAAGCTTGAAGAACTTCTCATATGGCCAAATAGGCTAAACATGGATATCTTGATTAGAAAGTGGAATAAGTTCTTCAACCGAACTCCTATGAGATTTATTTAATTTCATGGAGACTCTCCACTAATTAATGGTTCCAAATCAAGCTATTTACATATTAATTCATCATGGTTTCATTAGAAGCTTAAAGAACTTCCCATATGGCTAAACATGGATATCTTGATTAAAAGTGGAATAACTTCTTTAACATAACTCCTATGAGATTTATTCAATTTCATGGAGACTCTCCACTGATTGATGGTTCCAAATCAAGCTTCTTACATATCCATCCATTCCGGTTTTATTAGAAGCTTGAAGAACTTGCCATATGGCCAAACGGGCTAAACATAGATATCTTGATTAGAAAGTGGAATAACTTCTTTAAAATAACTCTTATGAGATTTAGTCAATTTCATGGAGACTCTCCACTTATTAATTGTTCCAAATCAAGTTTCTTACATATCCATTCATCCTGGTTTGATTAGAAGCTTGAAGAACTTGCCATATGGCCAAACAGGCTAAACATGGATATCTTGATTAGAAAGTGGAATAACTTCTTCAACCTAACGCCTATGAGATTTATTCAATTTCATGGATACTCTCCACTGATTAATTGTTCCAAATCAATCTTTTTACATATTAATTCATCCTGGTTTGTTTAGAAGCTTATAGAACTTGCCATATGGCTAAACATGGATATCTTGATTTACAGTGGAATAAATTCTTCAACCTAACTCCTATGAGATTTATTCAATTTCATGGAGACTCTCAACTGATTAATGGTTCCAAATCAAGCTTATTACATATTGATTCATCTTGGTTTGATTAGAAGCTTGAAGAACTTGCCATATGGCCAAACAAGCTAAACATGGATATCTTGATTAGAAAGTGGAATAACTTCTTCAACCTAACTCCTATGAGATTTATTCATTTTCATGGAGACTCTCAACTAATTAATGGTTCCAAATCAAGTTTCTTACATATTGATTCATCTTGGTTTGATTAGAAGCTTGAAGAACTTGTCATATGCCCAAACAGGCTAAACATAGATATCTTGATTAGAAGTGGAATAACTTCTTAACCCTAACTCCTATGAGATTTATTCAATTTCTTGGAGACTCTCCACTGATAAATGGTTCCAAATCAAGCTTCTTACAGATTAATTCATCTTGGTTTGATTAGAAGCTTGAAGAACTTG
>MU106500.1:54440-71806 GCA_012274485.2 Sinapis alba
AAACTAACTCCTATGAGATTTATTCAATTTCATGGAGACTCTCCACTGATTAATAGTTCCAAATCAAGCTTCTTACATATTGATTCATCTTGGTTTGATTAGAAGCTTGAAAAACTTGCCATATGGCCTAACAGGCTAAACATGGATATCTTGATTAAAAGTGGAATAACTTCTTCAACCTGACTCCTATGAGATTTATTCAATTTCATGGAGACTCTCCACTGATTAATGGTTCCAAATCAAGCTTCTTAGATATCCATTCATCCTGGTTTGATTATAACCTTGAAAAACTTGCCATATGGCCAAACATGCTAAACATGAATATCTTGATTAGAAAATTGAATAACTTCGTCAACATAACTCCTATGAGATTTATTCAATTTCATGGAGACTCTCCACTGATTAATGGTTCGAAATCAAGCCTTTTACATATTGATTCATCCTGGTTTGATCAGAAGCTTAAAGAACTTGCCATATGGCTAAACATGGATATCTTGATTAGAAAGTAGAATAAATTCTACAACATAACTCCTATGAGATTTATTCAATTTCATGGAGACTCTCCACTTGTTAGTGGTTCCAAATCAAGCTTCTTACATATCCATTCATCCTGGTTTGATTAGAAGCTTGAAGAACTTGCCATATGGCCAAACATGCTAAACATAGATATCTTGTTTCAAGAGTGAAATAACTTCTTCAAAAATAACTCCTATGAGATTTATTTAATTTCATGGAGAGTCTCCACTGATTATGGTTCCAAATGAAGCTTCTTACATATCCATTCATCCTGGTTTGATTAGATGCTTCAAGAACTTGCCATATGGCCAAATAGGCTAAACATGGATATCTTGATTAGAAAGTGGAATAACTTCTTCAACCTAACTCCTATGAGATTTATTCAATTTCATGGAGACTCTCCACTGATTAATGTTTTAAATCAAGCTTCTTACATATCGATTAATCTTGTTTTGATTAGAAGCTTGAAAAACTTGCCATATCGCCAAACAGGCTAACCATGGATATCTTGATTAAAAGTGGAATAACTTCTTCAACCTAACTCCTATGAGATTTACTCAATTTCATGGAGACTCTTCACTGATTAGTGGTTCCAAATCAAGCTTCTTACATATCCATTCATTGTGGTTTGATTAGAAGCTTGAAGAACTTGTCATATGGCCAAACAGGCTAAACATGGATATCTTGATTAGAAAGTGAAATAACTTCTTCAAAATAACTCCTATGAGATTTATTTAATTTCATGGAGAGTCTCCACTGATTAATGGTTCCAAATGAAGCTTCTTACATATCCATTCATCCTAGTTTGATTAGAAGCTTGAAGAACTTATAATATGGCCAAATACGCTAAACATGGATATCTTGTTTAGAAAGTGGAATAACTTCTTCAACCTAACTCCTATGAGATTTATTCAATTTCATGGAGACTCTCCACTGATTAATGGTTCCAAATCAAGCTTCTTACATATCCATTCATCCTGGTTTGATTAGAAGCTTGAAAAACTTGCCATATGGCCTAACAGGCTAAACATGGATATCTTGATTAAAAGTGGAATAACTTCTTCAACCTGACTCCTATGAGATTTATTCAATTTCATGGAGACTCTCCACTGATTAATGGTTCCAAATCAAGCTTCTTAGATATCCATTCATCCTGGTTTGATTATAACCTTGAAAAACTTGCCATATGGCCAAACATGCTAAACATGAATATCTTGATTAGAAAGTTGAATAACTTCGTCAACATAACTCCTATGAGATTTATTCAATTTCATGGAGACTCTCCACTGATTAATGGTTCGAAATCAAGCTTTTTACATATTGATTCATCCTGGTTTGATCAGAAGCTTAAAGAACTTGCCATATGGCTAAACATGGATATCTTGATTAGAAAGTAGAATAAATTCTACAACATAACTCCTATGAGATTTATTAAATTGCATGGAGACTCTCCACTTATTAGTGGTTCCAAATCAAGCTTCTTACATATCCATTCATCCTGGTTTGATTAGAAGCTTGAAGAACTTGCCATATGGCCAAACATGCTAAACATGGATATCTTGTTTCAAGAGTGAAATAACTTCTTCAAAAATAACTCCTATGAGATTTATTTAATTTCATGGAGAGTCTCCACTGATTAATGGTTCCAAATGAAGCTTCTTACATATCCATTCATCCTGGTTTGATTAGATGCTTCAAGAACTTGCCATATGGCCAAATAGGCTAAACATGGATATCTTGTTTAGAAAGTGGAATAACTTCTTCAAACTAACTCTTATGAGATTTATTCAATTTCATGGAGAGTCTCCACTTATTAATGGTTACAAATCAAGTTTCTTACATATTGATTCATCTTGGTTTGATTAGAAGCTAGAAGAACTTATCATATGGCCAAACAGGCTAAACATAGATAACTTGATTAGAAAGTGGAATAACTTCTTCAAACTAACTCCTATGAGATTTATTCAATTTCAAGGAGACTGTCCACTGATTAATGGTTCCAAATCAAGCTTCTTACATATTGATTCATCTTGGTTTGATTAGAAGCTTGAAAAACTTGCCATATGGCCTAACAGGCTAAACATGGATATTTGATTAAAAGTGAAATAACTTCTTCAACCTGACTCCTATGAGATTTATTCAATTTCATGGAGACTCTACACTGATTAATTGTTCCAAATCAAGCTTCTTACATATCCATTCATCCTGGTTTGATTAGAAGCTTGAAGAACTTGCCATATGGCCAAACATGCTAAACATGGATATCTTGATTAGAAAGTGGAATAACTTCTTCAACATAACTCCTATGAGATTTATTCAATTTCATGTTTAGCCTGTTTGTCCATAAGGCAAGTTCTTCAAGCTTCTAATCAGACCATGATGAATGGATATGTAAGAAGCTTGATTTGGAACCACTAATCTTTCGAGAGTCTCCATGAAATTGAATAAATCTCATAGGAGTTAGGTTGAAGAAGTTATTCCACTTTTAATCAAGATATCCATGGTTAGCCTGTTTGGCCATATGGCAAGTTTTTAAAGCTTCTAATCAAACCAAGATTAATCAATATGTAAGAATCTTGATTTAAAACATTAATCAGTGGAGAGTCTCCATGAAATTGAATAAATCTCATAGGAGTTAGGTTGAAGAAGTTATTCCACTTTCTAATCAAGATATCCATGTTTGGCCTATTTGGCCATATGGCAAGTTCTTGAAGCTTCTAATAAAACCAGGATGAATGGATATGTAAGAAGCTTCATTTGGAACCATTAATCAGTGTAGACTCTCCATAAAATTAAATAAATCTCGTTGGAGTTATTTTTGAAGAAGTTATTTAACTTTCTAATCAAGATATGCATGTTTAGCCTGTTTGGCCATATGGCAAGTTCTTCAAGCTTCTAATCAAACCAGGATGAATGGATATGTAAGAAGCTTGATTTGGAACCACTAATAAGTGGAGAGTCTCCATGAAATTGAATAACTCTCATAGGAGTCAGGTTGAAGAACTTATTCCACTTTTAATCAACATATCCATGTTTAGCCTGTTAGGCCATATGGCAAGTTTTTCAATCTTCTAATCAAACCAAGATGAATCAATATGTAAGAAGATTGATTTGGAACCATTAATCAGTGGAGACTCTCCATGAAAGTAAATAAATCTCATAGGAGTTATTTTTGAAGAAGTTATTTCACTTTCTAATCAAGATATCCATGTTTAGCCTGTTTGGCCAAATGGCAAGTTCTTCAAGCTTCTAATAAAACCAGGATGAATGGATATGTAAGAAGCTTGATTTGGAACCACTAATAAGTGGAGAGTGTCCATGAAATTGAATAAATCTGATAGGAGTTAGTTTGAAGAAGTTATTCCACTTTCTAAACAAGATATCCATTTTTAGCATATTTGGCCATATGGTAAGTTCTTCAAACTTCTAATCAAACCAGGATGAATGGATATGTAAGAAGCTTTATTTGGAACCATTAATCAGTGGAGACTCTCCATGAAATTAAATAAATCTAATTGGAGTTATTTTGAAGAAGTTATTTCACTTTCTAATCTAGATATTCATGTTTAGCATGTTTGCCATATGGCAAGTTTCTCAAGCTTCTTATCAAACCAGGATGAATGGATATGTAAGAAGCTTGATTTGGAACCACTAATAAGTGGAGAGTCTCCATGAAATTGAATAAATCTTATAGGAGTTATGTTGAAGAAGTTATTCCACTTTCTAATCAACATATCCATGTTTAGCCTGCTTGGCCATATGGCAAGTTCTTCAAGCTTCTAATCAAACCAAGATGAATTAATATGTAAGAAGATTGATTTGAATCCATTAATCAGTGGAGAGTCTCCATGAAATTAAATAAATCTTATAGGAGTTAGGTTGAAGAAGTGATTCTACTTTTAACAAAGATATCCATGATTAGCCTGTTAGGCCATATGGCAAGTTTTTCAAGCTTCTAATAAAACCAAGATGAATCAATATGTAAGAAGCTTGATTTGAAACCATTAATCAGTGGAGAGTCTCTATTAATTTGAATAAATTTTATAGGAGTTAGGTTGAAAAAGTTATTCCACTTTCTAATCAAGATATCTATATTTAGCTTGTTTGGCCATATGACAAGTTCTTCAAGCTTCTAATCAAACCAAGATGAATAAATATGTAAGAAACTTGATTTGGAACCATTAACCACTGGAGAGTCTCCATGAAATTGAATAAATCTCATAGGAGTTAGTTTGAAGAAGTTATTCCACTTTCTAATCAAGATATCCATGTTTAGCCAATCTGGCCATATGGTTAGTTCTTTAAGCTTCTAATCAAACCAGGATGACTGGATATGTAAGAAGCTTCATTTGGAACCATTAATCAGTGGAGAGTCTCCATGAAATAGAATAAATCTCATAGGAGTTAGTTTGAAGAAGTTATTCTACTTTCTAATCAAGATATCTATGTTTAGCTTGTTTGGCCATATGACAAGTTCTTCAAGCTTCTAATCAAACCAAGATGAATAAATATGTAAGAAACTTGATTTGGAACCATTAATCAGTGGAGAGTCTCCATGAAATTGAATAAATCTCATAGGAGTTAGTTTGAAGAAGTTATTCCACTTTCTAATCAAGATATCCATGTTTAGCCTATCTGGCCATATGGTTAGTTCTTTAAGCTTCTAATCAAACCAGGATGACTGGATATGTAAGAAGCTTCATTTTGAACCATTAATCAGCGGAGAGTCTCCATGAAATTGTATAAATCTCGTAGGAGTTAGGTTGAAGAAGTTATTCCACTTTTAATCAACATATCCATGGTAAGCCTGTTTGGCCATATGGCAAGTTTTTCAAGATTCTAATCAAACCAAGATTAATCAATATGTAAGAATCTTGATTTAAAACATTAATCACTGTAGAGTCTCCATGAAACTGAATAAATCTCATAGGAGTTATGTTGAAGAAGTTATTCCACTTTCTAATCAAGATATCCACGTTTAGCCTGTTTAGCCATATGGCAAGTTCTTCAAGTTTCTAATCAAACCAAGATGAATGGATATGTAAGAAGCTTCATTTGGAACCATTAATCAGTGGAGACTCTCCATGAAATTAAATAAATCTCATAGAAGTTATTTTGAAGAAGTTATTCCATTTTTAATCAAGATATCCATGGTAAGCATGTTTGACCATATGGCAAGTTTTTCAAGCGTCTAATCAAACCAAGATTAATCAATATGTAAGAAGATTGATTTAAAACATTAATCAGTGAAGAGTCTCCATGAAATTGAATAATTTTCATAGGAGTTAGGTTGAAGAAGTTATTTCACTTTCTAATCAAGATATCCATGTTTAGCCTATTTGGCCATATGACAAGTTCTTGAAGCTTCTAAACAAACCAGGATGAATGGATATGTAAGAAACTTCATTTGGAACCATTAATAAGTGGAGACTCTCCATGAAATTAAATAAATCTCATAGGAGTTATTTTTGAAGAAGTTATTTCACTTTCTAATCAAGATATCCATGTTTAGCCTGTTTGCCATATGGCAAGTTCTTCAAGCTTCTAATCAAACCAGGATGAATGGATATGTAAGAAGCTTGATTTGAAACCACTAATAAGTGGAGAGTCTCCATGAAATTGAATAAATCTCATAGGAGTTATGTTGAAGAAGTTATTTCACTTTCTAATCAAGATATCCATGTTTAGCCTGTTTGGCCATATGGAAAGTTCTTCAAGTTTCTAATCAAACCAGGATGAATGGATATGTAAGAATATTCATTTGGAACCATTAATCCGTGGAGACTCTCCATGAAATTAAATAAATCTAATAGGAGTTATTTTGAAGAAGTTATTTCACTTTCTAATCAAGATATCCATGTTTAGCCATATGGCAAGTTTTTTAAGCTTCTAATCAAACCAAGATGAATCAATATGTACAAAACTTGATTTGGAACCATTAATCAGTGGAGAGTCTCCATGAAATTGTATAAATCTCGTAGGAGTTGGGTTGAAGAAGTTATTTCACTTTCTATTCAAGATATCCATGTTTAGCCTGTTTGGCCATATGGCAAGTTCTTCAAGCTTCTAATCAAACCAGGATGAATGTATATGTAAGAAGCTTGATTTGGAACCACTAATAAGTGGAGAGTCTCCATGAAATTGAATAAATCTCATAGGAGTTATGTTGAAGAAGTTATTCCACTTTCTAATCAAGATATCCATGTTTAGCCATATGGCAAGTTCTTTAAGCTTCTAATCAAACCAGGATGAATCAATATGTAAAAAACTTGATTTGGAACCATTAATCAGTGGAGGGTCTCCATGAAATTGTATAAATCTCGTAGGAGTTAGGTTGAAGAAGTTATTCCACTTTTAATCAAGATATCCATGGTTAGCCTGTTTGGCCATATGGCAAGTTCTTCAAGCTTCTAATCAAACCAGGTTGAATGGATATGTAAGAAACTTGATTTGGAACCATTAATCAGTGGAGATTCTCCATGAAATTTAATAAATCTCATAGGAGTTAGGTTGAAGAAGTTATTCCACTTTCTAAACAAGATATCCATGTTTAGCATATTTGGCCATATGGTAAGTTCTTCAAACTTCTAATCAAGCCAGGATGAATGGATATGTAAGAAGCTTCATTTGGAACCATTAATTAGTGGAGACTCTCCATGAAATTAAATAAATCTAATAGGAGTTATTTTGAAGTAGTTATTTCACTTTCTAATCTAGATATCCATGTTTAGCATGTTTGCCATATGACAAGTTCTTCAAGCTTCTAATCAAACCATGATGACTGGATATGTAAGAAGCTTGATTTGGAACCGCTAATCAGTGGAGAGTCTCCATGAAAGTGAATAAATCTCATAGGAGTTAGGTTTAAGAAGTTATCTCACTTTTAATCAAGATATCCATGGTTAGTCTGTTTGGCCATATGGCAAGTTTCTCAAGCTTCTAATCAAACCAGGATGAATGGATATGTAAGAAGCTTGATTTGAAACCATTAATCAGTGGAGAGTCTCCATGAAATTGAATAAATCTCATAGGAGTTAGGTTGAAGAAGTTATTCCACTTTCTAATTAAGATATCCATGTTTAGCATGTTTGGCCATATGACAAGTTCTTCAAGCTTCTAATCAAACCATGATGAATGGATATGTAAGAATCTTGATTTGGAACCACTAATCAGTCGAGAGTCTCCATGAAATTGATTAAATCTCATAGGAGTTAGGTTGAAGAAGTTATTCCACTTTTAATCAAGATATCCATGGTTAGCCTGTTTGGCCACATGGCAAGTTTTTAAAGCTTCTAATCAAACCAAGATTAATCAATATGTAAGAAGATTGATGTAAAACATTAATCAGTGGAGAGTCTCCATGAAATTGAATAAATCTTATAGGAGTTAGGCTGAAGAAGTTATACCACTTTCTAATCAAGATATACATGTTTAGCATATTTGGTATTATGGCAAGTTCTTGAAGCTTCTAATCAAACCAGGATGAATGGATATGTAAGAAGCTTCATTTGGAACCATTAATCAATGGAGACTCTCCATGAAATTAAATTAATCTCGTAGGACTTATTTTTAAAGAAATTCTTTCACTTTCTAATCAAGATATCCATGTTTAGCCTGTTTGGCCATATGACAAGTTCTTCAAGCTTCGAATCAAACCAGGATGAATCAATTTGTAAGAAACTTGATTTGAAACTACTAATCAGTGGAGAGTCTCCATGAAATTAAATAAATCTCATAGGAGTTATTTTGAAGAAGTTATTTCATTTTCTAATCAAGATATCAATGTTTAGCCTGTTTGGCCATATGACAAGTTCTTCAAGCTTCTATCAAACCATGATGAATGGATATGTAAGAATCTTGATCTGGAACCACTAATCAGTCGAGAGTCTCCATGAAATTGAATAAATCTCATAGTAGTTAGGTTGAAGAAGTTATTCCACTTTTAATCAAGATATCCATGGTTAGCCTGTTTGGCCATATGGCAAATTTTTAAAGCTTCTAATCAAACCAAGATTAATCAATGTAAGAAGATTAATTTAAAACATTAATCAATGGAGATTCTATATGAAATTGAATAAATCTCATAGGAGTTAGTTTGAAGGAGTTATTCCACTTTCTAATCAAGTTATTTATGTTTAGCTTGTTTGGCCATATGACAAGTTCTTCAAGCTTCTAATCAAACTAAGATGAATCAATATGTAAGAAACTTGATTTGGAACCAATAATCAGTTAAGAGTCTCCATGAAATTGAATAAATCTCATTGGAGTTATGTTGAAGAAGTTATTCCACTTTCTAATCAATATATTCATGTTTAGCCATATGGCAAGTTCTTTAAGCTTCTAATCAAACCAGGATGAATCAATATGTAAAAAACTTGATTTGGAACCATTAATCAGTGGAGAGTCTCCATGAAATTGTATAAATCTTGTAGGAGTTAGGTTGAAGAAGTTATTCCACTTTCTAATTAAGATATCCATGTTTAGCCTATTTGGCCATATGGCAAGTTCTTGAAGCTTCTAATCAAACCAGGATGAATGGATATGTAAGAAGCTTCATTTGGAACCATTAATCAGTGGAGACTCTCCGTGAAATTATATAAATCTCATATGAGTTATTTTTGAAGAAGTTATTTCACTTTCTAATCAAGATATCCATGTTTAGCGTATTTGGCCATATGGTAAGTTCTTCAAGCTTCTAATCAAACCAGGATGAATGGATATGTAAGAAGCTTCATTTGGAACCATTAATCAGTGGAGACTCTCCATGAAATTAAATAAATCTCATAGGAGTTATTTTGAAGAAGTTATTTCATTTTCTAATCCAGATATCAATGTTTAGCCTGTTTGGCCATATGACAAGTTCTTCAAGCTTCTATCAAACCATGATGAATGAATATGTAAGAATCTTGATCTGGAACCACTAATCAGTTGAGAGTCTCCATGAAATTAAATAAATCTCATAGTAGTTAGGTTGAAGAAGTTATTCCACTTTTAATCAAGATATCCATGGTTAGCCTGTTTGGCCATATGGCAAATTTTTACAGCTTCTAATCAAACCAAGATTAATCAATATGTAAGAAGATTAATTTAAAACATTAATCAATGGAGATTCTATATGAAATTGAATAAATCTCATAGGAGTTATGTTGAAGAAGTTATTCTACTTTCTAATCAAGATATCCATGTTTAGCTTGTTAGGCCATATGGCAGGTTTTTCAAGCTTCTAATCAAATCAAGATGAATCAATATGTAAGAAGCTTGATTTGGAACCATTAATCAGTGGACAGTCTCCATGAAATTGAATAAATCTCATAGGAGTTAGTTTGAAGAAGTTATTCCACTTTCTAATCAAGTTATCTATGTTTAACCTGTTTGGCCAAATGACAAGTTCTTCAAGCTTCTAATAAAACCAAGATGAATCAATATGTAAGAAACTGGATTTGGAACCAGTAATCAGTAGAGAGTGTCCATGAAATTGAATAAATCTCATAGGAGTTAGTTTGAAGAAGTTATTCCACTTTCTAAACAAGATATCCATGTTTAGCGTATTTGGCCTTATGGTAAGTTCTTCAAGCTTCTAATCAAACCAGGATGAATGGATATGTAAGAAGCTTCATTTGGAACAATTAATCAGTGGAGACTCTCCATGAAATTAAATAAACCTCATAGGAGTTATTTTGAAGAAGTTATTTCACTTTCTAATCAAGATATCCATGTTTAGCCTGTTTGGCCATATGACAAGTTCTTCAAGCTTCTAATCAAACCATGATGAATGGATATGTAAGAATCCTTATTTGGAACCACTAATCAGTCGAGAGTCTCCATGAAATTGATTAAATCTCATAGGAGTTAGGTTGAAGAAGTTATTCCACTTTTAATCAAGATATCCATGGTTAGCCTGTTTGGCCACATGGCAAGTTTTTAAAGCTTCTAATCAAACCAAGATTAATCAATATGTAAGAAGATTGATTTAAAAGATTAATCAGTGGAGAGTCTCCATGAAATTGAATAAATCTCATAAGAATTAGGCTGAAGAGGTTATACCACTTTCTAATCAAGATATCCATGTTTAGCCTATTTGGCCTTATGGCAAGTTCTTTAAGCTTCTAATCAAACCTGGATGAATGGATATGTAAGAAGCTTCATTTGGAACCATTAATCAATGGAGACTCTCCATGAAATTAAATTAATCTCGTAGGAGTTATTTTTAAAGAAGTTCTTTCACTTTCTAATCAAGATATCCATGTTTAGCCTGTTTGACCATATGGCAAATTTTTAAAGCTTCTAATCAAACCAAGATTAATCAATATTTAAGAAGATTGATTTAAAACATTAATCAGTGGAGATTCTATATGAAATTGAATAAATCTCATAGGAGTTATGTTGAAGAAGTTATTCTACTTTCTAATCAAGATATCCATGTTTAGCATGTTTGGGCATATGGCAAGTTCTTCAAACTTCTAATCAAACCAGGATGAATGGATATGTAAGAAGCTTGATTTGGAACCATTAATCAGTGGAGAGTCTCCATGAAATTGAATAAATCTCATAGGAGTCAGGTTGAAGAGTTATTTCACTTTTAATCAAGATATCCATGTTTAGCTTGTTAGGCCATATGGCAGGTTCTTCAAGCTTCTAATCAAACCAAGATGAATCAATATGTAAGAAGCTTGATTTGGAACCAATAATCAGTGGACAGTCTCCATGAAATTGAATAAATCTCACAGGAGTTAGTTTGAAGAAGTTATTCCACTTTCTAATCAAGTTTTCTATGTTTAGCCTGTTTGGCCATATGACAAGTTCTTCAAGCTTCTAATAAAACCAAGATGAATCAATATGTAAGAAACTGGATTTGGAACCAGTAATCAGTAGAGAGTGTCCATGAAATTGAATAAATCTCATAGGAGTTAGTTTAAAGGAGTTATTCCACTTTCTAAACAAGATATCCATGTTTAGCGTATTTGGCCATATGGTAAGTTATTCAAGCTTCTAATCAAACCAGGATGAATGGATATGTAAGAAGCTTCATTTGGAACCATTAATCAGTGGAGACTCTCCATGAAATTAAATAAACCTCATAGGAGTTATTTTGAAGAAGTTATTTCACTTTCTAATCAAGATATCCATGTTTAGCATGTTTGGCCATATGACAAGTTCTTCAAGCTTCTAATCAAACCATGACGAATGGATATGTAAGAATCTTGATTTGGAACCACTAATCAGTCGAGAGTCTCCATGAAATTGATTAAATCTCATAGGAGTTAGGTTGAAGAAGTTATTCCACTTTTAATCAAGATATCCATGGTTAGCTTGTTTGGCCACATGGCAAGTTTTTAAAGCTTCTAATCAAACCAAGATTAATCAATATGTAAGAAGATTGATGTAAAACATTAATCAGTGGAGAGTCTCCATGAAATTGAATAACTCTCATAGGAGTTAGGCTGAAGAAGTTATACCACTTTCTAATCAAGATATACATGTTTAACATATTTGGTATTATGGCAAGTTCTTGAAGCTTCTAATCAAACCAGGATGAATGGATATGTAAGAAGCTTCATTTGGAACCATTAATCAATGGAGACTCTCCATGAAATTAAATTAATCTCGTAGGAGTTATTTTTGAAGAAGTTCTTTCACTTTTTAATCAAGATATCCGTGTTTAGCCTTTTTGGCCATATGACAAGTTCTTCAAGCTTCGAATCAAACCAGGATGAATGGATATGTAAGAAGCTGGATTTGGAACCACTAATAAGTGGAGAGTCTCCATGAAATTGAATAAATCTCATAGGAGTTAGTTTGAAGAAGTTATTCCACTTTCTAATCAAGATATATATGTTTAGCCTATTTGGCCATATGACAAGTTCTTCAAGCTTCTAATTAAACGAAGATGAATCAATATGTAAGAAACTTGATTTTTGGAACCATTAATCAGTGGAGAGTCTCCATGAAATTGAATAAATCTCATAGGAGTTAGGTTGAAGAAGTTATTCCACTTTCTAATCAAGATATCCATGTTTAGCCTCGTTGGCCATATAGCAAGTTCTTTAAGCTACTGATCAAACCAGGATGAATCAATATGTAAAATGCTTGATCTGGAACCATTAATCAGTGGAGAGTCTCCATGAAATTGAATAAATCTCATAGGAATTTTGTTGAAGAAGTTATTCCATTTTCTAATCAAGATATCCATGTTTAGCATGTTTGGCCATATGGCAAGTTCTTCAAGCTTCTAATCAAACCATGATGAATTGATATGTAAGAAGCTTAATTTGGAACAATTAATCATTGTAGAGTCTCCATGAAATTGAATAAATCTCATAGGAGTCAGGTTGAAGAAGTTATTTCACTTTTAATCAAGATATCCATGTTTAGCCTGTTAGGCCATATGGCAAGTTCTTCAAGTTTCTAAACAAACCAGGATGAATCAATTTGTAAGAAACTTGATTTGAAACTACTAATCAGTGGAGAGTCTCCATGAAATTAAATAAATCTCATAAGAGTTATGTTGAAGAAATTATTCCACTTTCTAATCAAGATATCCATGTTAAGCAATATGGCAAGTTATTTAAGCTTCTAATCAAACCAAGATGAATCAATATGTAAGAAGCTTGATTTGGAACCATTAATCAGTGGACAGCCTCCACGAATTTGAATAAATCTCATAGGAGTAGTTTGAAGAAGTTATTCCACTTTCTAATCAAGTTATCTATGTTTAGCCTGTTTGGCCATATGACAAGTTCTTCTAGCTTCTAATCAAACCAATATGAATCAATATGTAAGAAACTTGATTTGGAACCATTAATCAGTGGAGAGTTCCATGAAATTGAATAAATCTCATAGGAGTTAGTTTGAAGAAGTTATTCATCTTTCTAAACAAGATATCCGTGTTTAGCGTATTTGGCCATATGGTAAATTCTTCAAGCTTCTAATCAAACCAGGATGAATGGATATGTAAGAAACTTCATTTGGAACCATTAATCAGTGTAGACTCTCCATGAAATTAAATAATCTCATAGGAGTTATTTTGAAGAAGTTATTTCACTTTCTAATCAAGATATCCATGTTTAGCCTGTTTGGCCATATGGAAAGTTCTTCAAGCTTCTAATCAAACCAGGATGAATGGATATGTAAGAATCTTCATTTGGAACCATTAATCCGTGGAGACTCTCCATGAAATTAAATAAATCTCATAGAAGTTAGGTTGAAGAAGTTATTCCACTTTGTAATCAAGATATCCATGTTTAGCCTATTTGGCCATATGGCAAGTTCTTGAAGCTTCTAATCAAACCAGGATGGATGGATATGTAAGAAGCTTCATTTGGAACCATTAATCAGTGGAGATTCTCCATGAAATTAAATAAATCTCATAGGAGTTATTTTTGAAGAAGTTATTTCACTTTCTAATCAAGATATCTATGTTTAGCCTGTTTGGCCAAATGGCAAGTTCTTCAAGCTTCTAATCAAACCAGTATGAATGGATATGTAAAAAGCTTGATTTGGAACCATTAATCAGTGGATAGTCTCCATGAAATTGAATAAATCTCATAGGAGTCAGATTGAAGAAGTTATTTCACTTTTAACCAAGATATCCATGTTTAGCCTGTTAGGCCAGCTGGCAAGTTTTTCAAGCTTCTAATCAAACCAAGATTAACCAATATGTAAGAAGATTGATTTAAAACATTATTCAGTGCAGATTCTATATGAAATTAAATAAATCTCATAGGAGTTATGTTGAAGAAGTTATTCTACTTTCTAATCAAGATATCCATGTTTAGCATGTTTGGCCATATGGCAAGTTCTTCAAACTTCTAATCAAACCAGGATGAATTGATATGTAAGAAGCTTGATTTGGAACCATTAATCAGTGGAGAGTCTCCATGAAATTGAACAAATCTCATAGGAGTCAGGTTGAAGAGTTATTTCACTTTTAATCAAGATATCCTTGTTTAGCTTGTTAGGCCATATGGCAGGTTTTTCAAGCTTCTAATCAAACCAAGATGAATCAATATGTAAGAAGCTTGATTTGGAACCATTAATCAGTGGACAGTCTCCATGAAATTGAATAAATCTCATAGGAGTTAGTTTTAAGAAGTAATTCCACTTTCAAATCAAGTTATCTATGTTTAGCCTGTTTGGCCATATGACAAGTTCTTCAAGCTTCTAATCAAACTAAGATGAATCAATATGTAAGAAACTTGATTTGGAACCAATAATCAGTTAAGAGTCGCCATGAAATTGAATAAATCTCATTGGAGTTAGTTTGAAGAAGTTATTCCACTTTCTAAACAAATATCCATGTTTAGCGTATTTGGCCATATGGTAAGTTCTTCAAGCTTCTAATCAAACCAGGATGAATGGATATGTAAGAAGCTTCATTTAGAACCATTAATCAGTGGAGACTCTCCATGAAATTAAATAAACCTCATAGGAGTTATTTTGAAGAAGTTATTTCACTTTCTAATCAAGATATCCATGTTTAGCCTGTTTGGCCATATGACAAGTTCTTGAAGCTTCTAATCAAACCATGATGAATGGATATGTAAGAATCTTGATTTGGAACCACTAATCAGTCGAGAGTCTCCATGAAATTGATTAAATCTCATAGGAGTTAGGTTGAAGAAGTTATTCCACTTTTAATCAAGATATCCATGGTTAGCCTGTTTGGCCACATGGCAAGTTTTTAAAGCTTCTAATCAAACCAAGATTAATCAATATGTAAGAAGATTGATTTAAAAGATTAATCAGTGGAGAGTCTCCGTGAAATTGAATAAATCTCATAAGAATTAGGCTGAAGAGGTTATACCATTTTCTAATCAAGATATCCATGTTTAGCCTATTTGGCCTTATGGCAAGTTCTTGAAGCTTCTAATCAAACCAGGATGAATGGATATGTAAGAAGCTTCACTTGGAACCATTAATCAATGGAGACTCTCCATGAAATTAAATTAATCTCGTAGGAGTTATTTTTAAAGAAGTTCTTTCACTTTCTAATCAAGATATCCATGTTTAGCCTGTTTGGCCATATGGCAAATTTTTAAAGCTTCTAATCAAACCAAGATTAATCAATATGTAAGAAGATTCATTTAAAACATTAATCAGTGGAGATTCTATATGAAATTGAATAAATCTCATAGGAGTTATGTTGAAGAAGTTATTCTACTTTCTAATCAAGATATCCATGTTTAGCATGTTTGGGCATATGGCAAGTTCTTCAAACTTCTAATCAAACCAGGATGAATGGATATGTAAGAAGCTTGATTTGGAACCATTAATCAGTGGAGAGTCTCCATGAAATTGAATAAATCTCATAGGAGTCAGGTTGAAGAGTTATTTCACTTTTAATCAAGATATCCATGTTTAGCTTGTTAGGCCATATGGCAGGTTCTTCAAGCTTCTAATCAAACCAAGATGAATCAATATGTAAGAAGCTTGATTTGGAACCATTAATCAGTGGACAGTCTCCATGAAATTGAATAAATCTCACAGGAGTTAGTTTGAAGAAGTTATTCCACTTTCTAATCAAGTTTTCTATGTTTAGCCTGTTTGGCCATATGTCAAGTTCTTCAAGCTTCTAATAAAACCAAGATGAATCAATATGTAAGAAACTGGATTTGGAACCAGTAATCAGTAGAGAGTGTCCATGAAATTGAATAAATCTCATAGGAGTTAGTTTAAAGGAGTTATTCCACTTTCTAAACAAGATATCCATGTTTAGCGTATTTGGCCATATGGTAAGTTCTTTAAGCTTCAAGAACTTGCCATATGGCCAAATAGGCTAAACATGGATATCTTGATTGGAAAGTGGAATAACTTCTTCAACCTAACTCGTATGAGATTTATTCAATTTCCTGGAGACTCTCCACTGATTAATGTTTTAAATCAAGCTTCTTACATATTAATTAATCTTGTTTTGATTAGAAGCTTGAAAAACTTGCCATATTGCCAAACAGGTTAACCATGGATATTTTGATTAAAAGTGGAATAACTTCTTCAACCTAACTCCTATGAGATTTATTCAATTTCATGGAGACTCTCCACTGATTAGTGGTTCCAAATCAATATTCTTACATATCCATTCATCATGGTTTTATTAGAAGCTTGAAGAACTTGTCATATGGCAAAACAGTCTAAACATGGATATCTTGATTAGAAAGTGAAATAACTTCTTCAAACCAACTCCTATGAGATTTATTCAATTTCATGGAGACTCTCCACTCATTAATGGTTCCAAATCAAGTTTCTTACATATTGATTCATCTTGGTTTGATTAGAAGCTAGAAGAACTTGTCATATGGCCAAACAGGCTAAGCATAGATAACTTGATTAGAAAGTGGGATAACTTCTTCAAACTACTCCTATGAGATTTATTCAAATTCGTGGAGACTGTCCACTGATTAATAGTTCCAAATCTAGCTTCTTACATATTGATTCATCTTCGTTTGACTAGAAGCTTAAAGAACTTGCCATATGGCTTAACATGGATATCTTGATTAGAAAGTGGAATAATTTCTTCAACATAACTCCTATGAGATTTATTTAATTTCATGGAGACTCTCCAGTGATTAGTAGTTTCAAATCAAGCTTCTTACAAATTGATTCATCCTGGTTTGTTTAGAAACTTGAAGAACTTGCCATATGGTCTAACAGGCTAAACATGGATATCTTGATTAAAAGTGAAATAACTTCTTCAACCTGACTCCTATGAGATTTATTCAATTTCATGGAGACTCTACAATGATTAATTGTTCCAAATCAAGCTTCTTACATATCTATTCATCCTGGTTTGATAAGAAGCTTGAAGAACTTGCCATATGGCCAAACATGCTAAACATGGATATCTTGATTAGAAA
>MU106500.1:73547-102339 GCA_012274485.2 Sinapis alba
CCTGGTTTGATTAGAAGCTTAAAGAACTTGCCATATGGCCAAACAAGCTAAACATGGATATCTTTATTAAAAGTGGAATAACTTCTTCAACCTAACTCCTATGAGATTTATTCAATTTCATGGAGACTCTCTACTGATTAGTGGTTACAAATCAAGCTTCTTACATATTGATTCATCTTGGTTTGATTAGAAGCTTGAAGAACTTGCCATATGGCCAAACAGGCTAAACATGGATATCTTGATTAGAAAGTGAAATAACTTCTTCAAACCAACTCCTATGAGATTTATTCAATTTCATGGAGACTCTCCACTCATTAATGGTTCCAAATCAAGTTTCTTACATATTGATTCATCTTGGTTTGATTAGAAGCTAGAAGAACTTGTCATATGGCCAAACAGGCTAAACATAGATAACTTGATTAGAAAGTGGAATAACTTCTTCAAACTAGTCCTATGAGATTTATTCAAATTCGTGGAGACTGTCCACTGATTAATGGTTCCAAATCAAGCTTCTTACATATTGATTCATCTTGGTTTGATTAGAAGCTTAAAGAACTTGCCATATGGCTTAACATGGATATCTTGATTAGAAAGTGGAATAATTTCTTCAACATAACTCCTATGAGATTTATTTAATTTCATGGAGACTCTCCACTGATTAGTAGTTTCAAATCAAGTTTCTTACAAATTGATTCATCCTGGTTTGTTTAGAAACTTGAAGAACTTGCCATATGGCCTAACAGGCGAAACATGGATATCTTGATTAAAAGTGAAATAACTTCTTCAACCTGACTCCTATGAGATTTATTCAATTTCATGGAGACTCTACAATGATTAATTGTTCCAAATTAAGCTTCTTACATATCCATTCATCATGGTTTGATTAGAAGCTTGAAAAACTTGCCATATGGCCAAACATGCTAAACATGGATATCTTGATTAGAAAATGGAATAACTTCTTCAACATAATTCCTATGAGATTTATTCAATTTCATGGAGACTCTCCACTGATTAATAGTTCCAAATCAAGCTTTTTACATATTGATTCATCCTGGTTTGATCAGAAGCTTAAAGAACTTGCCATATGGCCAACGAGGCTAAACATGGATATCTTGATTAGAAAGTGGAATAACTTCTTCAACCTAACTCCTATGAGATTTATTCAATTTCATGGAGACTCTCCACTGATTAGTGGTTCCAAATCAAGCTTCTTACATATCCATTCATCCTGGTTTGATTAGAAGCTTGAAAAACTTGTCATATGGCCAAACAGGCTAAACATGAATATCTTGATTAGAAAGTGAAATAACTTCTTCAAAATAACTCCTATGAGATTTATTTAATTTCATGGAGAGTCTACACTGATTAATGGTTCCAAATGAAGTTTCTTACATATCCATTCATCCTGGTTTGATTAGAAGCTTGAAGAACTTACCATATGGCCAAATACGCTAAACACGGATATCTTGTTTAGAAAGATGAATAACTTCTTCAAACTAACTCCTATGAGATTTATTCAATTTCATGGAACTCTCCACTGATTAATGGTTCCAAATCAAGTTTCTTACATATTGATTCATATTGGTTTGATTAGAAGCTAGAAGAACTTGTCATATGGCCAAACAGGCTAAACATAGATAACTTGATTAGAAAGTGGAATAACTTCTTCAAACTACTCCTATGAGATTTATTCAAATTCGTGGAGACTGTCCACTGATTAATGGTTCCAAATCAAGCTTCTTACATATTGATTCATCTTGGTTTGCTTAGAAGCTTAAAGAACTTGCCATATGGCTTAACATGGATATCTTGATTAGAAAGTGGAATAATTTCTTCAACATAACTCCTATGAGATTTATTTAATTTCATGGAGACTCTCCACTGATTAGTAGTTTCAAATCAAGCTTCTTACAAATTGATTCATCCTGGTTTGTTTAGAAACTTGAAGAACTTGCCATATGGCCTAACAAGCTAAACATGGATATCTTGATTAAAAGTGAAATAACTTCTTCAACCTGACTCCTATGAGATTTACTCAATTTCATGGAGACTCTACAATGGTTAATTGTTCCAAATCAAGCTTCTTACATATCAATTCATCATGGTTTGATTAGAAGCTTGAAGAACTTGCCATATGGCCAAACATGCTAAACATGGATATCTTGATTAGAAAATGGAATAACTTCTTCAACATAATTCCTATGAGATTTATTCAATTTCATGGAGACTCTCCACTGATTAATGGTTCCAAATCAAGCTTTTTACATATTGATTCATCCTGGTTTGATCAGAAGCTTAAAGAACTTGCCATATGGCAAACGAGGCTAAACATGGATATCTTGATTAGAAAGTGGAATAACTTCTTAAACCTAACTCCTATGAGATTTATTCAATTTCATGGAGACTCTCCACTGATTAGTGGTTACAAATCAAGCTTCTTACATATTGATTCATCTTGGTTTGATTAGAAGCTTGAAGAACTTGCCATATGGCCAAACATGCTAAACATGGATATCTTGATTAGAAAGTGGAATAACTTCTTTAACCTAACTCCTATAAGATTTATTCAATTTCATGGAGACTCTCCATTGATTAATGGTTCCAAATCAAGATTCTTACATATTGATTCATCCTGGTTTGATTAGAAGCTTAAAGAACTTGCCATATGGCTTAACATGGATATCTTGATCAGAAAGTGGAATAATTTCTTCAACATAACTCTTATGAGATTTATTCAATTTCATGGAGACTCTCCACTGATTAGTAGTTCCAAATCAAGCTTCTTACATATTGATTCATCTTGGTTTGATTAGAAGCTAGAAGAACTTGCCATATGGCCAAACAGGCTAAACATGGATATCTTGATTAGAAAGTGGAATAACTTCTTTAACCTAACTCCTATAAGATTTATTCAATTTCATGGAGACTCTCCACTGATTAATGGTTCCAAATCAAGTTTCTTACATATTGATTCATCTTGGTTTGATTAGAAGCTTGAAGAACTTGCCATATAGCCAAACAGGGTAAACATGGATATCTTGATTAGAAAGTGGAATAACTTCTTTAACCTAACTCCTATAAAATTTATTCAATTTCATGGAGACTTTCTACTGATTAATGGTTCCAAATCAAGCTTCTTACATATTGATTCATCCTGGTTTGATTAGAAGCTTAAAGAACTTGCCATATGGCTAAACATGGATATCTTGATTAAAAGTGGAATAAATTCTTCAACCTGACTCCTATGAGATTTATTCAATTTCATGGACACTCTCCACTTATTAGTGGTTCCAAATAAGGCTTCTTACATATCCATTCATCCTGGTTCGATTAGAAGCTTGGAGAACTTGCCATATGGCCAAATAGGCTAAACATGGATATCTTGATTAGAAAGTGAAATAACTTCTTCAAAAATAACTCCTATGTGATTTATTTAATTTCATGGAGAGTCTCCACTGATTAATGGTTCCAAATGAAGCTTCTTACATATCCATTCATCCTTGTTTGATTAGAAGCTTCAAGAACTTGCCATATGGCCAAATAGGCTAAACATGGATATCTTGATTAGAAAGTGGACTAACTTCTTCAACCTAACTTCTATGAGATTTATTCAATTTCATGGAGACTCTCCACTGATTAATGTTTTAAATCAAGCTTCTTACATATTGATTAATCTTGGTTTGATTACAAGCTTTAAAAACTTGCCATATGGCCAAACAGGCTAACCATGGATATCTTGATTAAAAGTGGAATAACTCCTTCAACCTTACTCTTATGAGATTTATTCAATTTCATGGAGACTATCCACTGATTAATGGTTCCAAATCGAGCTTCTTACATATTGATTCATCCTGGTTTGATTAGAAGCTGGAAGAACTTGCCATATGGCCAAACATGCTAACAATGGATATCTTGATTAAAAGTGGAATAACTTCTTCAACCTATCTCCTATGAGACTCATTCAATTTCATGGAGACTCTCGACTGATTTGTGGTTCCAAATCAATCTTCTTACATATCCATTCATCATGGTTTGATTAGAACCTTGAAGAACTTGTCATATGGCCAAACAGGCTAAACATGGATATCTTGATTAGAAAGTGAAATAACTTCTTCAAAATAACTCCTATGAAATTTATTTAACTTCATGGAGAGTCTCCACTGATTAATGGTTCCAAATGAAGCTTCTTACATATCTATTCATCCTGTTTTGATTAGAAGCTTGAAGAACTTGGCATATGGCCAAAAAGCCTAAACATGGATATCTTGATTAGAAAGTGGAATAACTTCTTTAACCTAACTCCTATAAGATTTATTCAATTTCATGGAGACTCTCCACTGATTAATGGTTCCAAATCAAGCTTCTTACATATTCATTCATCCTGGTTTGATTAGAAGCTTAAAGAACTTGCCATATGGCTTAACATGGATATCTTGATTAGAAACTGGAATAATTTCTTCAACATAACTCCTAATGAGATTTATTCAATTTCATGGAGACTCTCCACTGATTAGTGGTTCCAAATCAAGCTTCTTGCATATTGAATAATATTGGTTTGATTACAAGCTTTAAAAACTTGTCATATGGCCAAACAGGCTAACCATGGATATCTTGATTAAAAGTGGAATAACTTCTTCAACCTAACTCCTATGAGATTTATTCAATTTCATGGAGACTCTCGACTGATTAGTGGTTCCAAATCAAGCTTCTTACATATCCATTCATCATGTTTTGATTAGAAGCTTGAAGAACTTGTCATATGGCCAAACAGGCTAAACATGTATATCTTGATTAGAAATTGAAATAACTTCTTCAAAATAACTCCTATGAGATTTATTTAATTTCATGGAGAATCTCCACTGATTAATGGTTCCAACTGAAGCTTCTTACATATCCATTCATCCTGGTTTGATTAGAAGCTTGAAGAACTTACCATATGGCCAAATAGGCTAAACATGGATATCTTGTTTAGAAAGTGGAATAACTTCTTCAAAGTAACTCCAATGAGATTTATTCAATTTCATGGAGACTATCTACTGATTATTGGTTCCAAATCAAGCTTCTTACATATCCATTCATCCTGGTTTGATTAGAAGCTTGAAGAACTTGCCATTTGGCCAAACAGGCTAAACATGGATATCTTGATTAGAAAGTGAAATAACTTCTTTAAAAATAACTCCTATGAGATTTATTTAATTTCATGGAGAGTCTCCAAGGATTAATGGTTCCAAATAAAGCTTCTTACATATTGATTCATCTTGGTTTGATTAGAAGCTTGAAAAACTTGTCATATGGCCTAACAGGCTAAACATGGATATCTTCATTAAAAGTGGAATAAATTGTTCAACCTGACTCCTATGAGATTTATTCAATTTCATGGAGACTCTCCACTTATTAGTGGTTCCAAATCAAGCTTCTTACATATCCATTCATCCTGGTTCGATTAGAAGCTTGGAGAACTTGCCATATGGCCAAATAGTCTAAACATGGATATCTTGATTAGAAAGGGAAATAACTTCTTCAAAAATAACTCCTATGACATTTATTTAATTTCATGGAGAGTCTCCACTGGTTAATGGTTCCAAATGAAGCTTCTTACATATCCATTCATCCTTGTTTGATTAGAAGCTTCAAGAACTTGCCATATGGCCAAATAGGCTAAACATGGATATCTTGATTAGAAAGTGGACTAACTTCTTCAACCTAACTTCTATGAGATTTATTCAATTTCTCATGGAGAATCTCCACTGATTAATGTTTTAAATCAAGCTTCTTACATATTGATTAATCTTGGTTTGATTACAAGCTTTAAAAACCTGCCATATGGCCAAACAGGCTAACCATGATTAGAAGCTTGGAGAACTTGCCATATGGCCAAATAGTCTAAACATGGATATCTTGATTAAAAGTGGAATAACTTCTTCAACCTAACTCCTATGAGATTTATTCAATTTCATGGAGACTCTCGACTGATTAGTGGTTCCAAATCAAGATTCTTACATATCCATTCATCATGGTTTGATTAGAAGCTTGAAGAAGTTGTCATACTGCCAAACAGGCTAAACATGGATATCTTGATTAGAAAATGAAATAACTTCCTCAAAATAACTCCTATGAGATTTATTTAATTTCATGGAGAGTCTCCACTGATTAATGGTTCTAAATGAAGCTTCTTACATATCCATTCATCCTGGTTTGATTAGAAGCTTGAAGAACTTACCATATGGCCAAATAAGCTAAACATGGATATTTGTTTAGAAAGTGGAATAACTTCTTCAAACTAACTCAAATGAGATTTATTCAATTTCATGGAGACTCTTAACTGATTATTGGTTCCAAATCAAGTTTCTTACATATTGATTCATCTTAGTTTGATTAGAAGCTTGAAGAACTTGTCATATGGCCAAACAGGCTAAACATAGATAACTTGATTAGAAAGTGGAAATACTTCTTAAAACTAACTCCTATGAGATTTATTCAATTTCATGGAGACTGTCAACTGATTAATGGTTCCAAATCAAGCTTCTTACATATTGATTCATCTTGGTTTGATTAGAAGTTTGAAGAACTTGCCATATGGCCAAACATGCTAAACATGGATATCTTGATTAGAAAGTAGAATAACTTCTTCAACATAACTCCGATGAGATTTATTTAATTTCATATAGAATATCCACTGAATAATGTTTTAAATCAATCTTCTTACATATTGATTAATCTTGGTTTGATTAGAAGCTTGAAAAACTTGCCAGCTGGCCTAACAGGCTAAACATGGATATCTTGGTTAAAAGTGAAATAACTTCTTCAACCTGACTCCTATGAGATTTATTCAATTTCATGGAGACTATCCACTGATTAATGGTTCCAAATCAAGCTTTTTACATATCCATTCATACTGGTTTGATTAGAAGCTTGAAGAACTTGCCATTTGGCCAAACAGGCTAAACATGGATATCTTGATTAGAAAGTGAAATAACTTCTTCAAAAATAACTCCTATGAGATTTATTTAATTTCATGGAGAATCTCCACTGATTAATGGTTCCAAATGAAGCTTCTTACATATCCATCCATCCTGGTTTGACTAGAAGCTTCAAGAACTTGCCATATGGCCAAATAGGCTAAACATGGATATCTTGATTACAAAGTGGAATAACTTCTTCAACCTAACTCCTATGAGATTTATTTAATTTCATGGAGAGTCTCCACGGATTAATGGTTCCAAATGAAGATTCTTACATATCCATTCATCCTGGTTTGATTAGAAGCTTGAAGAACTTTCCATATGGCCAAACAGGCTAAACATGGATATCTTGATTAGAAAGTGAAATAACTTCTTCAAAATAACTCCTATGAGATTTATTTAATTTCATGGAGAGTCTACAGTGATTAATGGTTCCAAATGAAGTTTCTTACATATCCATTCATCCTGGTTTGATTAGAAGCTTGACGAACTTACCATATGGCCAAATACGCTAAACACGGATATCTTGTTTAGAAAGATGAATAACTTCTTCAAACTAACTCCTATGAGATTTATTCAATTTCATGGAACTCTCCACTGATTAATGGTTCCAAATCAAGTTTCTTACATATTGATTCATATTGGTTTGATTAGAAGCTAGAAGAACTTGTCATATGGCCAAACAGGCTAAACATAGATAACTTGATTAGAAAGTGGAATAACTTCTTCAAACTACTCCTATGAGATTTATTCAAATTCGTGGAGACTGTCCACTGATTAATGGTTCCAAATCAAGCTTCTTACATATTGATTCATCTTGGTTTGATTAGAAGCTTAAATAACTTGCCATATTGCTTAACATGGATATCTTGATTAGAAAGTGGAATAATTTCTTCAACATAACTCCTATGAGATTTATTTAATTTCATGGAGACTCTCCACTGATTAGTAGTTTCAAATCAAGTTTCTTACAAATTGATTCATCCTGGTTTGTTTAGAAACTTGAAGAACTTGCCATATGGCCTAACAGGCTAAACATGGATATCTTGATTAAAAGTGAAATAACTTCTTCAACCTGACTCCTATGAGATTTATTCAATTTCATGGAGACTCTACAATGATTAATTGTTCTAAATTAAGCTTCTTACATATCAATTCATCATGGTTTGATTAGAATCTTGAAAAACTTGCCATATGGCCAAACATGCTAAACATGGATATCTTGATTAGAAAATGGAATAACTTCTTCAACAAAATTCCTATGAGATTTATTCAATTTCATGGAGACTCTCCACTGATTAATGGTTCCAGATCAAGCATTTTACATATTGATTCATCCTGGTTTGATCAGAAGCTTAAAGAACTTGCCATATGGCCAACGAGGCTAAACATGGATGTCTTGATTAGAAAGTGGAATAACTTCTTCAACCTAACTCCTATGAGATTTATTCAATTTCATGGAGACTCTCCACTGATTAATGGTTCCAAAATTCAAGTTTCTTACATATTGATTCATCTTCATTTAATTAGAAGCTTGAAGAACTTGTCATATGGCCAAATAGGCTAAACATATATATCTTGATTAGAAAGTGGAATAACTTCTTCAAACTAACTCCTATGAGATTTATTCAATTTCATGGAGACTCTCCACTTATTAGTGGTTCCAAATCAAGCTTCTTACATATCCATTCATCCTGGTTTGATTCGAAGCTTGAAGAACTTGTCATATGGCCAAACAGGCTAAACACGGATATCTTGATTAAAAAGTGAAAGAACTTCTTCAAAAATAACTCCTACGAGATTAATTTAATTTCATGGAGAGTCTCCATTGATTAATGGTTCCAAATGAAGCTTCTTACATATCCATTCATCCTGGTTTGATTAGAAG
Source organism: Sinapis alba (assembly GCA_012274485.2). Taxonomy (NCBI): domain Eukaryota; kingdom Viridiplantae; phylum Streptophyta; class Magnoliopsida; order Brassicales; family Brassicaceae; genus Sinapis; species Sinapis alba. The sequence goes on from MU106500.1 coordinate 82,398, forward strand.
CTTCAAGAACTTGCCATAATACCAAATATGCTAAACATGTATATCTTGATTAGAAAGTGGTATAACTTCTTCAGCCTAACTCCTATGAGATTTATTCAATTTCATGGAGACTCTCCACTGATTAATGTTTTACATCAATCTTCTTACATATTGATTAATCTTGGTTTGATTAGAAGCTTTAAAAACTTGCCATGTGGCCAAACAAGCTAACCATGGATATCTTGATTAAAAGTGGAATAACTTCTTCAACCTAACTCCTATGAGATTTAATCAATTTCATGGAGACTCTCGACTGATTAGTGGTTCCAAATCAAGATTCTTACATATCCATTCGTCATGGTTTGATTAGAAGCTTGAAGAACTTGTCATATGGCCAAACATGCTAAACATGGATATCTGGATTAGAAAGTGAAATAACTTCTTCAAAATAACTCCTATGAGGTTTATTTAATTTCATGGAGAGTCTCCACTGATTAATGGTTCCAAATGAAGCTTCTTACATATCCATTCATCCTGGTTTGATTAGAAGCTTAAAGAACTTACCATATGGCCAAATACGCTAAACATGGATATCTTGTTTAGAAAGTGGAATAACTCCTTTAAACTAACTCCTATGAGATTTATTCAATTTCATGGACACTCTCTACTGATTACTGGTTCCAAATCCAGTTTCTTACATATTGATTCATCTTGGTTTTATTATAAGCTTGAAGAACTTGTCATATGGCCAAACAGGCTAAACATAGAAAACTTGATTAGAAAGTGGAATAACTTCTTCAAACTAACTCCTATGAGATTTATTCAATTTCATGGAGACTCTCCACTGATTAATGGTTCCAAATAAAGCTTCTTACATATTGATTCATCTTGGTTTGATTAGAAGCTTGAAGAACTTGCCATATGGCCAAACAGGCTAAACATAGATATCTTTATTAGAAAGTGGAATAACTTCTTCAACCTAACTCCTATGAGATTTATTCAATTTCATGGAGACTCTCCACTTATTAATGGTTCCAAATCAAGCTTCTTACATATTGATTCATCTTGGTTTTATTAGAAGCTTGAAGAACTTGTCATATGGCCAAACAGGCTAAATATAGATAACTTGATTAGAAAGTGGAATAACATCTTCAAACTAACTCCTATTGAGTTTTATTCAATTTCATGGATACTGTCCACTGATTAATTGTTCCAAATAAAGCTTCTTACATATCCATTCATCATGGTTTGATTAGAAGCTTGAAAAACTTGCCATATGGCCAAACATGCTAAACATGGATATCTTAATTAAAAGTGGAATAACTTCTTCAACCTGACTTCTATAAGATTTATTCAATTTCATGGATACTCTCTACTAATTAATTGTTCCAAATCAATCTTCTTACATATCCATTCATCATAGTTTGATTAGAAGCTTGAAAAACTTACCATATGGCCAAACAGGCTAAACATGGATATCTTTATTAAAAGTGGAATAACTTCTTCAACCTAACTCTTATGAGATTTATTCAATTTGATGGAGACTATCCTCTGAATAATGGTTCCAAATGAATCTTCTTACATATTGATTTATCCTGATTTGATTAGAAGCTTCAAGAACTTGCCATATGGCCAAAAAGGTTAAACAAGGATATCTTTATTAAAAGTGGAATAACTTCTTCAACCTAACTCCTATGATATTTATTCAATTTGATGGATACTCTACACTGATTAATTGTTCCAAATCAATCTTCTTACATATTGATTTTTCATGGTTTGATTAGAAGCTTGACGAACTTGCCATATGGCCAAACAGGCTAAACATGGATATCTTGATTAGAAAGTGGAATAACTTCTTCAACCTAACTCCTACGAGATTTATTCAATTTCATGGATACTCTCCACTGATTAATTGTTCCAAATCAATCTTCTTACATATTGATTTTTCTTGGTTTGATTAGAAGCTTGAAGAACTTGCCATATGGCCAAATAGGCTAAACATGAATATCTTGATTAGAAAGTGGAATAACTTCTTCAACCTAACTCATATGAGATTTATTCAATTTCATGGATACTCTCCACTGATTAATTGTTCCAAATCAATCTTCTTACATATCCATTCATCATGGTTTGATTAGAAGCTTGAAAAACTTCCCATATGGTTCCAACTGAGTTGGGAATTTCTCACCTCGCGAGGACATGAGTTCTACGAGGTGTCAGGTTGGAGATGAAAATTTCTGCTATAGTGGGGTCTTTATAATTGATGATGGATGGATCACCAAAACTCACGTGGTTTCGCGAAAAAAACCACAGAACACGTTAAACCAAGGCTGGTTCAATGAGTATTTCACGTGTTCCTAGGGAGTTGGGTATTTTTCGACTCGCGAGGACATGAGCTCTACTAGGTGTCAGGTTGGAGATGGAAATTTCTGCTATGGCAGGGATTCAAGTGGAGTTCACTCCCAACCATACTGATGAAAGGGAAGCACCTTAAACTCATCTCAATACATTCATGATTGTTCTTACACCTTGATGTGATTGAGTGCATTGCCTTAAGAATTGGAAATTTCTCCTATGGCGGGGTCCTTATAATTGAAGATGGATGGATCACTAAAACTCACGTGGTTTCTCGAAATACACCAGAGAACACGTTAACCGACGCTGGTTCAATGAGTATTTTACATGTTCCTAGGGAGTTGGGTATTTCTCAACTCGTGAGGACATGAGCTCTACGAGGTGTCAGGTTGGAGATGGAAATTTATTCTATGGCGGGGATTCAGTTGGAGTTCACTCCCCACCATACTGATGAAAGGGAAGCACCTTAAACTCATCTCAATACATTCATGATTGTTCTTATACCTTGATGTGATTGAGTGCATTGCCTTAAGAACTGGAAATTTCTGCTATGGCGGGGTCCTTATAATTGAAGATGGATGGATCACCAAAACTCAAGTGGTTTCGCGAAATACACCAGAGAACACGTTAAACCGACGCTGGTTCAATGAGTATTTCGTGTGTTCTTAGGGAGTTGGGTATTTCTCAACTCGCGAGGACATGAGCTCTACGAGGTGTCAGGTTGGAGATAGAAATTTCTGGTATGGCGGGGTCCTTATAATTGAAGATGGATGGATCACCCAAACTCACGTGGTTTTGCAAAATACACCAGAGAACACGTTAAACTGACGCTGGTTCAATGAGTATTTCGCGTGTTCCTAGGGAGTTGGGTATTCCTCAACTTGCGAGGACATCAACTCGCGAGGACATGAGCTCTACGAGGTGTCAGGTTGGAGATGGAAATTTCTGCTATGGCGGGGTCCTTATAATTGAAGATGGATGGATCACCAAAACTCACGTGGTTTCGCGAAATACACCAGAGAACACGTTAAACCGACGCTGGTTCAATGAGTATTTCGCGTGTTCCTAAGGAGTTGGGTATTTCTCAACTCGCGAGGACATGAGCTCTACGAAGTGTCAGGTTGGAGATGGAAATTTCTGATATGGTGGGGTCCTTATAATTGAAGATGGATGGATCACCAAAACTCACTTTGTTTCGCGAAATACACCAGAGAAAATGTTAAACCGACGCTGGTTCAATGAGTATTTCGCGTGTTCCTAGAGAGTTGGGTGTTTCTCTACTCGCAAGGAGATGAGCTCTACGAGGTGTCAGGTTGGAGATGGAAATATCTGCTATGGCGGGGTCCTTATAATTGAAGATGGATGGATCACCAAAACTCATGTGGTTTCGCGAAATACACCAGAGAACACGTTAAACCGACGCTGGTTCAATGAATATTTCGCGTGTTCCTAGGGAGTTAGATATTTCTCAACTCGCGAGGACATGAGGTCTACGAGGTGTCAGGTTGGAGATGAAAATTTCTGCTATGGTGGGGTCCTTATAATTGAAGATGGATGGATCCCCAAAACTCACGTGGTTTCGCGAAATACACCAGAGAACACGTTAACCGACGCTGGTTCAATGAGTATTTCGCGTGTTCCTAGGGAGTTGGGTATTTCTCACCCCGCGAGAACATGAGGTCTACGAGGTGTCAGGTTGGAGATGGAAATTTCTGCTATGGCGGGGATTCAAGTGGAGTTCACTCCCCACCATACTGATGAAAGGGAAGCACCTTAAACTCATCTCAATACATTCATGATTGTTCTTATACCTTGATGTGATTGAGTGCATTGCCTTAAGATCTGGAAGTTTCTGCTATGGCGGGGTCCTTATAATTAAAGATGGATGGATCACCAAAACTCACGTGGTTTCACAAAATACACCAAAGAACACATTAAACCGACGCTGGTTCAGTGAGTATTTCGCGTGTTCCTAGGGAGTTGAGTATTTCTCAACTCGCAAGGACTTGAGCTCTACGAGGTGTCAGGTTGGAGATGGAAATTTCTGCTATGGCGGGGTCCTTATAATTGAAGATGGATGGATCACCAAAACTCATGTGGTTTCGCGAAATACACCAGAGAACACGTTACACCGACGCTGGTTCAATGAGTATTCCGCGTGTTCCTAGGGAGTTGGGTATTTCTCAACTCGCGAGGACATGAGCTCTACGAGGTTTCAGGTTGGAGATGGAAATTTCTGCTATGGCAGGGTCCTTATAATTGAAGATGGATGGATCACCAAAACTCATGTGGTTTCGCAAAATACACTAGAGAACACATTAAACCGATGCTGGTTCAATGAGTATTTCTTGTGTTCCTAGGGAGTTGGGTATTTCTCAACTCGCGAGGACATCAACTCGCGAGGACATGAGCTCTACGAGGTGTCAGGTTGGAGATGGAAATTTCTGCTATGGTGGGGTCCTTATAATTGAAGATGGATGGATCACCAAAACTCACGTGGTTTAGCGAGATACACCAGAGAACACGTTAAACCGACGCTGGTTCAATGAGTATTTCGCGTGTTCGTAGGGAGTTGGGTATTTCTTAACTCGCGAGGACATCAACTCGCGAGGACATGACCTCTACGAGGTGTCAGGTTGGAGATGAAAATTTCTGCTATGGCGGGGTCCTTATAATTGAAGATGGATGGATCACCAAAACTCACGTGGTTTCGCGAAATACACCAGAGAACACGTTAAACCGACGCTGGTTCAATGAGTATTTCGCGTGTTCGTAGGGAGTTGGGTATTTCTTAACTCGCGAGGACATCAACTCGCGAGGACATGACCTCTACGAGGTGTCAGGTTGGAGATGAAAATTTCTGCTATGGCGGGGTCCTTATAATTGAAGATGGATGGATCACCAAAACTCACGTGGTTTCGCGAAATACACCAGAGAACACGTTAAACCGACGCTGGTTCAATGAATATTTCGCGTGTTCCTATGGAGTTAGATATTTCTCAACTCGCGAGGACATGAGGTCTACGAGGTGTCAGGTTGGAGATGAAAATTTCTGCTATGGCGGGGTCCTTATAATTGAAGATGGATGGATCACCAAAACTCACGTGGTTTCGCGAAATACACCAGAGAACACGTTAACCGACGCTGGTTCAATGAGTATTTCGCGTGTTCCTAGGGAGTTGGGTATTTCTCACCTCGCGAGAACATGAGGTCTACGAGGTGTCAGGTTGGAGATGGAAATTTCTGCTATGGCGGGGATACAAGTGGAGTTCACTCCCCACCATACTGATGAAAGGGAAGCACCTTAAACTCATCTCAATACATTCATGATTGTTCTTATACCTTGATGTGATTGAGTGCATTGCCTTAAGATCTGGAAGTTTCTGCTATGGCGGGGTCCTTATAATTAAAGATGGATGGATCACCAAAACTCACGTGGTTTCACAAAATACACCAAAGAACACATTAAACCGACGCTGGTTCAGTGAGTATTTCGGGTGTTCCTAGGGAGTTGAGTATTTCTCAACTTGCAAGGACTTGAGCTCTACGAGGTGTCAGGTTGGAGATGGAAATTTCTGCTATGGCGGGGTCCTTATAATTGAAGATGGATGGATCACCAAAACTCATGTGGTTTCGCGAAATACACCAGAGAACACGTTACACCGACGCTGGTTCAATGAGTATTCCGCGTGTTCCTAGGGAGTTGGGTATTTCTCAACTCGCGAGGACATGAGCTCTACGAGGTTTCAGGTTGGAGATTGAAATTTCTGCTATGGCAGGGTCCTTATAATTGAAGATGGATGGATCACCAAAACTCATATGGTTTCGCAAAATACACTAGAGAACACATTAAACCGATGCTGGTTCAATGAGTATTTCTTGTGTTCCTAGGGAGTTGGGTATTTCTCAACTAGCGAGGACATCAACTCGCGAGGACATGAGCTCTACAAGGTGTCAGGTTGGAGATGGAAATTTCTGCTATGGTGGGGTCCTTATAATTGAAGATGGATGGATCACCAAAACTCACGTGGTTTAGCGAGATACACCAGAGAATACGTTAAACCGACGCTGGTTCAATGAGTATTTCGCGTGTTCGTAGGGAGTTGGGTATTTCTTAACTCGCGAGGACATCAACTCGCGAGGACATGACCTCTACGAGGTGTCAGGTTGGAGATGAAAATTTCTGCTATGGCGGGTCCTTATAATTGAAGATGGATGGATCACCAAAACTCATGTGGTTTCGCGAAATACACCAGAAAACACGTTAAACCGACGCTGGTTCAATGAGTATTCCACGTGTTCCTAGGGAGTTGGGTATTTCTCAACTCGCGAGGACATCAACTCGCGAGGACATGAGCTCTACGAGGTGTCAGGTTGGAGATGAAAATTTCTGCTATGGCGGGGTCCTTATAATTGAAGATGGATGGATCACCAAAACTCACGTGGTTTCGCGAAATACACCAGAGAACACGTTAACCGACGCTGGTTCAATGAGAATTTCGCGTGTTCCTAGGGAGTTGGGTATTTCTCAACTCGCAAGGACATCAACTCGCGAGGACATGAGCTCTACGAGGTGCCAGGTTGGAGATGAAAATTTATGCTATGGCAGGGTCCTTATAATTGAAGATGGATGGATCACCAAAACTCACGTGGTTACGCGAAATACACTAGGGAACACGTTAAACCGACGCTGGTTCAATGAGTATTCCGAGTGTTCCTAGGGAGTTGGGTATTTCTCAACTCGCGAGGACATCAACTCGCGAGGACATGAGCTCTACTAGGTGTCAGGTTGGAGATGGAAATTTCTACTATAGCGAGGTCCTCATAATTGAAGATGGATGGATCACCAAAACTCACGTGGTTTCGCGAAATACACCAGAGAACACGTTAAACGACGCTGGTTCAATGAGTATTTCTTGTGTTCCTAGGGAGTTGGGTATTTCTCAACTCGCGAGGACATGAGCTCTACGAGGGGTCAGGTTGGAGATGGAAATTTCTGCTATGGCGGGGTCCTTATAATTGAAGATGGATGGATCACCAAAACTCACGTGGTTTCGCAAAATACACCAGAGAACACGTTAAACCGACGCTGGTTCAATGAGTATTCCACGTGTTCCTAGGGAGTTGGGTATTCCTCAACTCGCGAGGACATCAACTCGCGAGGACATCAACTCGCGAGGACATCAACTCGCGAGGACATGAGCTCTACGAGGTGTCAGGTTGGAGATGGAAATTTCTGCTATAGCGGGGTCCTCATAATTGAAGATGGATGGATCACCAAAACTCACGTGGTTTCGCGAAATACACCAGTGAACACGTTAAACTAACGCTGGTTCAATGAGTATTTCGCGTGTTCCTAGGGAGTTGGGTATTTCTCAACTCGCGAAGACATCAACTCGCGAGGACATGAGCTCTACGAGGGGTCAGGTTGGAGATGGAAATTTTTGCTAAGGCGGGGTCCTTATAATGGAAGATGGATGGATCACCAAAACTCACCTGGTTTCGCGAAATACACCAGAGAACATCTTAAACCGATGCTGGTTCAATGAGTATTTCGCGTGTTCCTAGGGAGTTGGGTATTTCTCAATTCGCGAGGACATCAACTCGCGACGACATGAGCTCTACGAGGTGTCAGGTTGGAGATGGAAATTTCTGCTATGGCGGGGTCCTTATAATTGAAGATGGATGGATCACCAAAACTCACGTGGTTTCGCGAAATACACCAGAGAACACGTTAAACCGACGCTGGTTCAATGAGTATTTCGCGTGTTCCTAGGGAGTTGGGTATTTCTCAACCCGCAAGGACATCAACTCGCGAGGACATGAGCTCTACGAGGTGTCAGGTTGGAGATGGAAATTTCTGCTATGGCGGGGTCCTTATAATTGAAGATGGATGGATCACCAAAAATCAAGTGGTTTCGTGAAATACACCAGAGAACACGTTAAACCGACGCTGGTTCAATGAGTATTTCGCGTGTTCCTAGGGAGTTGGGTATTTCTCAACTCGCGACAACATCAACTCGCGAGGACATGAGCTCTACGAGGTGTAAGGTTGGAGATGAAAATTTCTGCTATGGCGGGGATTCAAGTGGAGTTCACTCCCCACCATACTGATGAAAGGGAAGCACCTTAAACCCATCTCAATACATTCATGATTGTTCTTATACCTTGATGTGATTGAGTGCATTGCCTTAAGAACTGGAAATTTCTGCTATGGCGGGGTCCTTATAATTGAAGACTGATGGATCACCAAAACTCACGTGGTTTCGCGAAATACACCAGAGAACACGTTAACCGTCGCTGGTTCAATGAGTATTTCGCGTGTTCGTAGGGAGTTGGTATTTCTCAACTCGCGAGGACATGAGCTCTACGAGGTGTCAGGTTGGAGATGGAAATTTCTTCTATGGCAGGGTCCTTATAATTGAAGATGGATGGATCACCAAAACTCACGTGGTTTCACGAAATACACCAGAAAACATCTTAAACCGACGCTGTTTCAATGAGTATTTCGCGTGTTCGTAGGGAGTTGGGTATTTCTTAACTCGCGAGGACATCAACTCGCGAGGACATGACCTCTACGAGGTGTCAGGTTGGAGATGAAAATTTCTGCTATGGCGGGGTCCTTATAATTGAAGATGGATGGATCACCAAAACTCACGTGGTTTCGCGAAATACACCAGAGAACACGTTAAACCGACGCTGGTTCAATGAGTATTTCGCGTGTTCCTAGGGAGTTGGGTATTTCTCAACCCGCAAGGACATCAACTCGCGAGGACATGAGCTCTACGAGGTGTCAGGTTGGAGATGGAAATTTCTGCTATGGCGGGGATTCAAGTGGAGTTCACTCCCCACCATACTGATGAAAGGGAAGCACCTTAAACTCATCTCAATACATTCATGATTGTTCTTATACCTTGATGTGATTGAGTGCATTGCCTTAAGAACTGGAAATTTCTGCTATGGCGGGGTCCTTATAATTGAAGACTGATGGATCACCAAAACTCACGTGGTTTCGCGAAATACAACAGAGAACACGTTAACCGTCGCTGGTTCAATGAGTATTTCGCGTGTTCGTAGGGAGTTGGGTATTTCTCAACTCGCGAGGACATGAGCTCTACGAGGTGTCAGGTTGGAGATGGAAATTTCTTCTATGGCAGGGTCCTTATAATTGAAGATGGATGGATCACCAAAACTCACGTGGTTTCACGAAATACACCAGAAAACATCTTAAACCGACGCTGTTTCAATGAGTATTTCGCGTGTTCCTAGGGAGTTGGGTATTTCTCAACTCGCGAGGACATGAGCTCTACGAGGTGTCAGGTTGGAGATGGAAATTTCTGCTATGGCGGGGTCCTTATAATTGAAGATGGATGGATCACCAACACTCACGTGGTTTCGCGAAATACACTAGAGAACACGTTAAACCGACGCTGGTTGAATGAGTATTTCGCTTGTTCCTAGGGAGTTGGGTATTTCTCAACTCGCGAGGACATGAGCTCTACGAGGTGTGAGGTTGGAGATGGAAATTTCTGCTATGGCGGGCTCCTTATAATTGAAGATGGATGGATCACCAAAACTCACGTGGTTTCGTGAAATACACCAGAGAACACGTTAAACCGACGCTGGTTCAATGAATATTTTGCGTGTTCCTAGGGAGTTGGGTATTTCTCAACTCGCGAGGACATCAACTCGCGAGGACATGAACTCTACGAGGTGTCAGGTTAGAGATGGAAATTTCTGCTATGGCGGGGATTCAAGTGGAGTTCACTCCCCACCATACTGATGAAAGGGAAGCACCTTAAACTCATCTCAATACATTAATGATTGTTCTTATACCTTGATGTGATTGAGTGCATTGCCTTAAGAACTGGAAATTTCTGCTATGGCGGGGTCCTTATAATTGAAGATGGATGGATCACCAAAACTCACGTGGTTTCACGAAATACACCAGAGAACACGTCAACCGATGCTGGTTCATTGAGTATTTCGCGTGTTCCTAGGGAGTTGGGTATTTCTCAACTCGCGAGGACATGAACTCTACGAGGTGTCAGGTTGGAGATGAAAATTTCTGCTATGGCGGGGATTCAAGTGGATTTCCCTCCCTACCATACTGATGAAAGGGAAGGACCTTAAACTCATCTTAATACATTCATGATTGTTCTTATACCTTGATGTGATTGAGTGCATTGCCTTAAGAACTGGAAATTTCTGCTATGGCGGGGTCTTTATAATTGAAGATGGATGGATCACCAAAACTCACATGGTTTCGCGAAATACACCAGAGATAACGTTAAACCGACGCTGGTTCAATGACTATTTCGCGTGTTCGTGGGGAGTTGGGTATTTCCCAACTCGCGAGGACATCAACTCGCGAGGACATGAACTATACGAGGTGTCAGGTTGGAGATGGAAATTTATGCTAAGGCGGGGATTCAAGTGGAGTTCACTCCCCACTATACTGATGAAAGGGAAGCACCTTAAACTCATCTCAATACATTCATGATTGTTCTTATACCTTGATGTGATTGAGTGCATTGCCTTAAGAACTGGAAATTTCTGCTATGGCGGGGTCCTTATAATTGAAGATGGATGGATCACCAAAAATCAAGTCGTTTCGTGAAATCCACCAGAAAACACGTTAAACCGACGCTGGTTCAATGAGTATTTCGCGTGTTCCTAGGGAGTTGGGTATTTCTCAACTCGCAAGGACATCAACTCGCGAGGACATGAGCTCTACGAGGTGTCAGGTTGGAGATGGAAATTTCTGCTATGGCGGGGTCCTTATAATTGAAGATGGATGGATCACCAAAACTCACGTGGTTTCGCGAAATACACCAGAGAACACGTTAAACCGACGCTGGTTCAATGAGTATTTCGCGTGTTCCTAGAGAGTTGGGTATTTCTCAACTCGCGAGGACATGAGCTCTACGAGGTGTAAGGTTGGAGATGGAAATTTCTGCTATGGCGGGGTCCTTATAATTGAAGATGGATGGATCACCAAAACTCACGTGGTTTCGCGAAATACACCAGAGAACACGTTAAACCGACGCTGGTTCAATGAGTATTTTGCGTGTTCCTAGGGAGTTGGGTATTTCTCAACTCGCGAGGACATCAACTCGCGAGGACATGAGCTCTACGAGGTGTCAGGTTGGAGATGGAAATTTCTGCTTTGGCGGGGTCCTTATAATTGAAGATGGATGGATCACCAAAACTCACGTGGTTTCGCGAAATACACCAGAGAACACGTTAAAGCGACGCTGGTTCAATGAGTATTTCGCGTGTTCGTGGGGAGTTGGGTATTTCTCAACTCACTAGTACATCAACTCGCGAGGACATGAACTATACGAGGTGTCAGGTTGGAGATGGAAATTTATGCTAAGGCGGGGATTCAAGTGGAGTTCACTCCCCACTATACTGATGAAAGGGAAGCACCTTAAACTCATCTCAATACATTCATGATTGTTCTTATACCTTGATGTGATTGAGTGCATTGCCTTAAGAACTGGAAATTTCTGCTATGGCGGGGTCCTTATAATTGAAGACTGATGGATCACCAAAATTCACGTGGTTTCACGAAATACACCAGAGAACATGTTAAACCGATGCTGGTTCAATGAGTATTTCGCGTGTTCCTAGGGAGTTGGGTATTTCTCAACTCGCGAGGACATCAACTCGCAAGGACATGAGCTCTACGAGGTGTCAGGTTGGAGATGAAAATTTCTGCTATGGCGGGGTCCTTATAATTGAAGATGGATGGATCACCAAAACTCACGTGGTTTCGCGAAATACACCAGAGAACACGTTAACCGAGGTTGGTTCAATGAGAATTTCGCGTGTTCCTAGGGAGTTGGGTATTTCTCAACTCGCAAGGACATCAACTCGCGAGGACATGACCTCTACGAGGTGTCAGGTTGGAGATGGAAATTTCTGCTTTGGCAGGGTCCTTATAATTGAAGATGGATGGATCACCAAAACTCACGTGGTTTCGCGAAATACACCAGAGAACACGTTAAACCGATGCTGGTTCAATGAGTATTCCGAGTGTTCCTAGGGAGTTGGGTATTTCTCAAGTCGCGAGGACATCAACTCGCGAGGACATGAGCTCTACGAGGTGTCAGGTTGGAGATGGAAATTTCTGCTATAGCGGGGTCCTCATAATTGAAGATGGATGGATCACCAAAACTCACGTGGTTTCGCGAAATACACCAGAGAACACGTTAAACAACGCTGGTTCAATGAGTATTTCTTGTGTTCCTAGGGAGTTGGGTATTTCTCAACTCGCGAAGACATCAACTCGCGAGGACATGAGCTCTACGAGGGGTCAGGTTGGAGATGGAAATTTCTGCTATGGCGGGGTCCTTATAATTGAAGATGGATGGATCACCAAAACTCATGTGGTTTCGCGAAATACACCAGAGAACACGTTAAACCGACGCTGGTTCAATGAGTATTCCACGTATTCCTAGGGAGTTGGGTATTTCTCAACTCGCAAGGACATCAACTCGCGAGGACATGAGCTCTACGAGGTGTCGGGTTGGAGATGGAAATTTCTGCTATAGCGGGGTCCTCATAATTGAAGATGGATGGATCACCAAAACTCACGTGGTTTCGCGAAATACACCAGAGAACACGTTAAACTGACGCTGGTTCAATGAGTATTTCTTGTGTTCCTAGGGAGTTGGGTATTTCTCAACTCGCGAGGACATCAACTCGCGAGGACATGAGCTCTACGAGGGGTCAGGTTGGAGATGGAAATTTTTGCTATGGCGGGGTCCTTATAATGGAAGATGGATGGATCACCAAAACTCACCTGGTTTCGCGAAATACACCAGAGAACATCTTAAACCGACACTGGTTCAATGAGTATTTCGCGTGTTCCTAGGGAGTTGGGTATTTTACAACTCGCGAGGACATCAACTCGCGAGGACATGAGCTCTACGAGGTGTCAGGGTGGAGATGGAAATTTCTGCTATGGCGGGGTCCTTATAATTGAAGATGGATGGATCACCAAAACTCACGTGGTTTTGTGAAATACACCAGAGAACACGTTAAACCGACGCTGGTTCAATGAGTATTTCGCGTGTTCCTAGGGAGTTGGGTATTTCTCAACCCGCAAGGACATCAACTCGCAAGGACATGAGCTGTACGAGGTGTCAGGTTGGATATGGAAATTTCTGCTATGGCATGGTCCTTATAATTGAAGATGGATGGATCACCAAAACTCAAGTGGTTTCGTGAAATACACCAGAGAACACGTTAAACCGACGCTGGTTCAATGAGTATTTCGCCTGTTCCTAGGGAGTTGGGTATTTCTCAACTCGCGACAACATCAACTCGCGAGGACATGAGCTCTACGAGGTGTCAGGTTGGAGATGGAAATTTCTGCTATGGCGGGGATTCAAGTGGAGCTCACTCCCCACCATACTTATGAAAGGGAAGCACCTTAAACCCATCTCAATACATTCATGATTTTTCTTATACCTTGATGTGATTGAGTGCATTGCCTTAAGAACTGGAAATTTCTGCTATGGCGGGGTCCTTATGATTGAAGACTGATGGATCACCAAAACTCACGTGGTTTCGCGAAATACACCAGAGAACACGTTAACCGACGCTGGTTCAATGAGTATTTCGCGTGTTCGTAGGGAGTTGGGTATTTCTCAACTCGCGAGGACATGAGCTCTACGAGGTGTCAGGTTGGAGATGGAAATTTCTACTATGGCGGGGTCCTTATAATTGAAGATGGATGGATCACCAAAACTCACATGGTTTCATGAAATACACCAGAAAACATCTTAAACCGACGCTGGTTCAATGAGTATTTCGCGTGTTCCTAGGGAGTTGGGTATTTCTCAACTCGCGAGGACATGAGCTCTACGAGGTGTCAGGTTGGAGATGGAAATTTCTGCTATGGCGGGGTCCTTATAATTGAAGATGGATGGATCACCAACACTCACGTGGTTTCGCGAAATACACTAGAGAACACGTTAAACCGACGCTGGTTCAATGAGTATTTCGCGTGTTCCTAGAGAGTTGGGTATTTCTCAACTCGCGAGGACATGAGCTCTACGAGGTGTAAGGTTGGAGATGGAAATTTCTACTATGGCGGGGTCCTTATAATTGAAGATGGATGGATCACCAAAACTCACATGGTTTCATGAAATACACCAGAAAACATCTTAAACCGACGCTGGTTCAATGAGTATTTCGCGTGTTCCTAGGGAGTTGGGTATTTCTCAACTCGCGAGGACATGAGCTCTACGAGGTGTCAGGTTGGAGATGGAAATTTCTGCTATGGCGGGGTCCTTATAATTGAAGATGGATGGATCACCAACACTCACGTGGTTTCGCGAAATACACTAGAGAACACGTTAAACTGACGCTGGTTGAATGAGTATTTCGCGTGTTCCTAGGAAGTTGGGTATTTCTCAACTCGCGAGGATATCAACTCGCGAGGACATGAGCTCTACGATGTGTGAGGTTGGAGATGGAAATTTCTGCTACGGCGGGCTCCTTATAATTGAAGATGGATGGATCACCAAAACTCACTTGGTTTCGTGAAATACACCAGAAAACACGTTAAACTGACGCTGGTTCATTGAGTATTTCGCGTGTTCCTAGGAAGTTGTGTATTTCTCAACTCGCGAGGACATCAACTCGCGAGGACATGAGCTCTACGAGGTGTCAAGTTGGAGATGGAAATTTCTGCTATGGCGGGGATTAAAGTGGAGTTCACTCCCCACCATACTGATGAAAGGGAAGCACCTTAAACTCATCTCAATACATCAATGATTGTTCTTATACCTTGATGTGATTGAGTGCATTGCCTTAAGAACTGGAAATTTCTGCTTTGGCGGGGTCCTTATAATTGAAGATGGATGGATCACCAAAACTCACGTGGTTTCACGAAATACACCAGAGAACACGTCAACCGATGCTGGTTCATTGAGTATTTCGCGTGTTCCTAGGGAGTTGGGTATTTCTCAACTCGCGAGGACATGAACTCTACGAGGTGTCAGGTTGGAGATGAAAATTTCTGCTATGGCGGGGATTCAAGTGGATTTCACTCCCCACCATACTGATGAAAGGGAAGCACCTTAAACTAATCTCAATACATTCATGATTGTTCTTATACCTTGATTTGATTGAGTGCATTGCCTTAAGAACTGGAAAGTTCTGCTATGGCGGGGTCCTTATAATTGAAGATGGATGGATCACCAAAACTCACGTGGTTTCGCGAAAATACACCAGAGAACATGTTAAACCGACGCTGGTTCAATGAGTATTTCGCGTGTTCGTGGGGAGTTGGGTATTTCTCAAGTCGCGAGGACATGAACTCTACGAGGTGTCAGGTTGGAGATGAAAATTTCTGCTATGGCGGGGATTCAAGTGGATTTCACTCCCCACCAAACTGATGAAAGGGAAGCACCTTAAACTCATCTCAATACATTAATGATTGTTCTTATACCTTGATGTGATTGAGTGCATTGCCTTAAGAACTAGAAATTTCTGCTATGGCGGGGTCCTTATAATTGAAGATGGATGGATCACCAAAACTCACGTGGTTTCATGAAATACACCAGAGAACACGTCAACCGATGCTGGTTCATTGAGTATTTCGCGTGTTCCTAGGGAGTTGGGTATTTCTCAACTCGCGAGGACATGAACTCTACGAGGTGTCAGGTTGGAGATGAAAATTTCTGCTATGGCGGGGATTCAAGTGGATTTCACTCCCCACCAAACTGATGAAAGGGAAGCACCTTAAACTCATCTCAATACATTCATGATTGTTCTTATACCTTGATGTGATTGAGTGCATTGCCTTAAGAACTGGAAATTTCTGCTATTGCGGGGTCCTTATAATTGAAGATGGATGAATCACCAAAACTCACGTGGTTTCGCGAAATACACCAGAGAACACGTTAAAGCGACGCTGGTTCAATGAGTATTTCGCGTGTTCGTGGGGAGTTGGGTATTTCTCAACTCACTAGTACATCAACTCGCGAGGACATGAACTATACGAGGTGTCAGGTTGGAGATGGAAATTTATGCTAAGGCGGGGATTCAAGTGGAGTTCACTCCCCACTATACTGATGAAAGGGAAGCACCTTAAACTCATCTCAATACATTCATGATTGTTCTTATACCTTGATGTGATTGAGTGCATTGCCTTAAGAACTGGAAATTTCTGCTATGGCGGGGTCCTTATAATTGAAGATGGATGGATCACCAAAACTCACGTGGTTTCGCGAAATACACCAGAGAACACGTTAAACCGACGCTGGTTCAATGAGTATTTTGCGTGTTCCTAGGGAGTTGGGTATTTCTCAACTCGCGAGGACATCAACTCGCGAGGACATGAACTCTACGAGGTGTCAGGTTGGAGATGGAAATTTCTGCTATGGCGGGGATTCAAGTGGAGTTCACTCCCCACCATACTGATGAAAGGGAAGCACCTTAAACTCATCTCAATACATTCATGATTGTTCTTATACCTTGATGTGATTGAGTGCATTGCCTTAAGAACTGGAAATTTCTGCTATGGCGGGGTCCTTATAATTGAAGATGGATGGATCACCAAAACTCACGTGGTTTCGCGAAATACACCAGAGAACACGTTAAACCGACGCTGGTTCAATGAGTATTTCGCGTGTTCCTAGGGAGTTGGGTATTTCTCAACTCGCGAGGACATGAACTCTACGAGGTGTCAGGTTGGAGATGGAAATTTCTGCTATGGCGGGGATTCAAGTGGAGTTCACTCCCCACCATACTGATGAAAGGGAAGCACCTTAAACTCATCTCAATACATTCATGATTGTTCTTATACCTTGATGTGATTGAGTGCATTGCCTTAAGAACTGGAAATTTCTGCTATGGCGGGGTCCTTATAATTGAAGATGGATGGATCACCAAAACTCACGTGGTTTCGCGAAATACACCAGAGAACACGTTAAACCGACGCTGGTTCAATGAGTATTTTGCGTGTTCCTAGGGAGTTGGGTATTTCTCAACTCGCGAGGACATCAACTCGCGAGGACATGAGCTCTACAAGGTGTAAGGTTGGAGATGGAAATTTCTGCTATGGCGGGGTCCTTATAATTGAAGATGGATGGATCACCAAAACTCACGTGGTTTCGCGAAATACACCAGAGAACACGTTAAACCGACGCTGGTTCAATGAGTATTTCGCGTGTTTGTGGGGAGTTGGGTATTTCTCAACTCGCGAGTACATCAACTCGCGAGGACATGAACTATACGAGGTGTCAGGTTGGAGATGGAAATTTATGCTAAGGCGGGGATTCAAGTGGAGTTCACTCCCCACTATACTGATGAAAGGGAAGCACCTTAAACTCATCTCAATACATTCATGATTGTTCTTATACCTTGATGTGATTGAGTGCATTGCCTTAAGAACTGGAAATTTCTGCTATGGCAGGGTCCTTATAATTGAAGATTGATGGATCACCAAAACTCACGTGGTTTCACGAAATACACCAGAGAACATGTTAAACAGACGCTGGTACAATGAGTATTTCGCATGTTCCTAGGGAGTTGGGTATTTCTCAACCCGCAAGGACATCAACTCGCAAGGACATGAGCTCTACGAGGTGTCAGGTTGGAGATGGAAATTTCTGCTATGGCGGGGTCCTTATAATTGAAGATGGATGGATCACCAAAACTCAAGTGGTTTCGTGAAATACACCAGAGAACACGTTAAACCGACGCTGGTTCAATGAGTATTTTGCGTGTTCCTAGGGAGTTGGGTATTTCTCAACTCGCGACAACATCAACTCGCAAGGACATGAGCTCTACGAGGTGTCAGGTTGGAGATGGAAATTTCTGCTATGGCGGGGATTCAAGTGGAGTTCACTCCCCACCATACTGATGAAAGGGAAGCACCTTAAACCCATCTCAATACATTCATGATTTTTCTTATACCTTGATGTGATTGAGTGCATTGCCTTAAGAACTGGAAGTTTCTGCTATGGCGGGGTCCTTATAATTGAAGACTGATGGATCACCAAAACTCACGTGGTTTCGCAAAATACACCAGAGAACCCGTTAACCGACGCTGGTTCAATGAGTATTTCGCTTGTTCGTAGGGAGTTGGGTATTTCTCAACTCGCGAGGACATGAGCTCTACGAGGTGTCAGGTTGGAGATGGAAATTTCTACTATGGCAGGGTCCTTATAATTGAAGATGGATGGATCACCAAAACTCACATGGTTTCACGAAATACACCAGAAAACATCTTAAACCGACGCTGGTTCAATGAGTATTTCGCGTGTTCCTAGGGAGTTGGGTATTTCTCCACTCGCGAGGACATGAGCTCTACGAGGTGTCAGGTTGGAGATGGAAATTTCTGCTATGGCGGGGTCCTTATAATTGAAGATGGATGGATCACCAACACTCACGTGGTTTCGCGAAATACACTAGAGAACACGTTAAACCGACGCTGGTTGAATGAGTATTTCGCGTGTTCCTAGGGAGTTGGGTATTTCTCAACTCGCGAGGACATCAACTCGCGAGGACATGAGCTCTACGAGGTGTGAGGTTGGAGATGGAAATTTCTGCTACGGCGGGCTCCTTATAATTGAAGATAGATGGATCACCAAAACTCACGTGGTTTCGTGAAATACACCAGAAAACACGTTAAACCGACGCTGGTTCATTGAGTATTTCGCGTGTTCCTAGGGAGTTGGGTATTTCTCAACTCGCGAGGACATCAACTCGCGAGGCCATGAGCTCTACGAGGTGTCAGGTTGGAGATGGAAATTTCTGCTATGGCGGGGATTCAAGTGGAGTTCACTCCCCACCATACTGATGAAAGGGAAGCACCTTAAACTCATCTCAATACATTAATGATTGTTCTTATACCTTGATGTGATTGAGTGCATTGCCTTAAGAACTGGAAATTTCTGCTATGGCGGGGTCCTTATAATTGAAGATGGATGGATCACCAAAACTCACGTGGTTTCATGAAATACACCAGAGAACACGTCAACCGATGCTGGTTCATTGAGTATTTCGCGTGTTCCTAGGGAGTTGGGTATTTCTCAACTCGCGAGGACATGAACTCTACGAGGTGTCAGGTTGGAGATGAAAGTTTCTGCTATGGCGGGGATTCAATTGGATTTCACTCCCCACCAAACTGATGAAAGGGAAGCACCTTAAACTCATCTCAATACATTCATGATTGTTCTTATACCTTGATGTGATTGAGTGCATTGCCTTAAGAACTGGAAATTTCTGCTATTGCGGGGTCCTTATAATTGAAGATGGATGAATCACCAAAACTCACGTGGTTTCGCGAAATACACCAGAGAACACGTTAAAGCGACGCTGGTTCAATGAGTATTTCGCGTGTTTGTGGGGAGTTGGGTATTTCTCAACTCGCGAGTACATCAACTCGCGAGGACATGAACTATACGAGGTGTCAGGTTGGAGATGGAAATTTATGCTAAGGCGGGGATTCAAGTGGAGTTCACTCCCCACTATACTGATGAAAGGGAAGCACCTTAAACTCATCTCAATACATTCATGATTGTTCTTATACCTTGATGTGATTGAGTGCATTGCCTTAAGAACTGGAAATTTCTGCTATGGC